>JABMLP010000034.1:0-287989 GCA_013176395.1 Venturia oleaginea | reverse complement strand
TGCTGTTGGTGGTTCAGCTCACGGTTTCAAGTTCATGCCCATATTGGGGAAGTACATTGTTGATATCGTCGAAAACACATTGGAGGATGGGATAGCACAGAAGTGGAAATGGAGACCAGGTGCCAAGTTGGAAGGAACTGATCCTCATCCTACTCCTCTACTGGATCTCAATGATATCCCTGGATGGTCTGTAGAGCAAGCAAAATTATGATTCGAGGTCCTCTTGGCTCTGCAGATGTACGATTATTCAGAACCTACCTCACACATCGACGTGGTCATCTTCCACTCTTCCAAATTCGATCGCCTTGATTATGTAAAACCGCTTACCGATGTCCCTCGATCCAAGACCCAACGACAAAGCAGGTTCAGAAGTCTCCTCGGAAAGAAATGTTTTTACGTCGAGCTTTGGAATGGTACGCCAAGCAACAAACGCTTACCTACCGACTTTGAATATGACAAGGAGAAGGACAATTTAGTTAGCAATTAACTCTGTATACCATGAGTCGTTTGCGAACGTCGTTGCAGTCTCACGACTCCGATGTTCGGTTAGGGTCTTTCAAACTAGTTTTGTTGCCTCCAAGAAGCCAGTGAAGTTAGTGAGACCCTCGAAATGTTGTGATTTAGAAGTCGAGAATCGGACTTCGTGTAGTAGCCAGTCGTTAGCATCGATTTGATGATACGTGTCTATAATCAGCATTCGACTCCACAATCGCAATTCCAAGATCTTGCCTGTTTCAGTCATCCCGACGTGCATGGTATCTATATTCCCTTCCATTGTACCAGAACGCCAAAGCCAACGTCCACGACGACATTTCCGTCCAGTCATCACCTCATTATCCTATTACCACCTCCCATGCCCAGATTATGATTCATCAACCTTGACATCCATGTCGTGTTTTTCAACAAACTCGCCAACGAAATCCTTCCATAATCCCATCACTTTCATTACCAGGCAGAACCTGCGCACCTCCCGTTGTCTTAGTTCTGTCCTCATTCCATCCAGGCAATGGCGTCCCATCGATCAGATGACTGTGATTTCCAGGTTCAGCATCCTGGGATTGTCTGTCTGGATCTGTCCATCCGATTAACGGTGGGGAAGGGCTTTGCTCTTTTTGTGCATTCACTTCTTGCGTCAAGCCTGTTTGGACTTCCGATAACGAGGCTGGATTCACGGTTTCATCTCCTTCGGCAGCTACACCATCTAGATTCGTTGCCGCACCATCACCACTAGTAATCTTATTGCTGTGGTAGCCTGACAGTGGCGAGTTGCTCGCCGCTATCCTAGCTCGTTCGCGCGCTCCAGATTCCACGTCGGATTCATGCTTCAAATCCTTTCATGCTTAGACAGGAACTCAGCTTTCCACTCTTCCACGCTCTTAGCCTCGAGTGTCCCAAATGCTGGCTCTCATCTCGCGGCTGCTGTATCCTCGGCTTCGCTTCGGGTTCATGACTTTGTCGGTCTGAATTTTCGTGACATGCAACGTATCTTCGACTTCTTGCGTGATCTTATTGACCTCATCTTCGATTATTTCGTCACGTGACATTTCTGGCTTGGGAGCAGGTTTAGGGACTGGATCAATGCCGAATTTCTTGCCGGTCTCGTTCCACATGTCCTCCAGTTCGTCGAGCCAGCCGCATGCTTGAGCTAATTTCGGATGCCGGAGTCGCAGTCGCCTAATTGAATCACGTCGTCTGCTCTAATTCCAAGGTCGCCGACGGACTCATTGTTGACAAGGAGTCGAGGAACACCCGGTAATGTCATGCCAGGTAGTTGCGAGAATGGTGCTACGCTCAAGCTTGAGCCGAGAACAATAACCAAGTCTGCTTCTGCGGGCAGGTTTTGGGCAGCAAAGAATGCCGTGGGTAGTGATTCGCCAAAGAACACGATGTCCGGTTTGACCAGGCCTTTGCAAGTATGACACCTCGGAATCTGCATCTTCTCGACATGGGCGAGTAATTCGTCATTCGAGTAGGGATCTTTGCAGTCGATGCAGCGCGAGGAAGCGAATGAGCCATGTGCTTCTATGACCATCTCTCCAGGCACACCCGCCTCTCGGTCCAGACAGTCAATGTTCTGGGTGAAGTGCTTGAGCAGTAAACGCTTCTTGTGTAACAAAGCGATAAAGGCGTGGGTGATTGTCGGTCTCCATTTTCCAGGCCATAACTCTTGTGCAAGGATGTAGAAAGCTTCCGGCTTCTCTCTAAAGTAATCGATGGAAAAGACGGCTTCTGCATATGGTAGATTGAGCCTGGCAAGGTTTGCGTAGAGGCCTGTACCTGGCGAGCGGAAATCGGGGATGCCAGCTGAAGTAGAGGATGCCAGCGCCACTCATGACAACGATTCCTCTTCGCATTTCCGCATTTTATGTATTCGGCGACGGAGTCGAGGTCGCGGGCTTTGAGGGAGGTAGGTGGGACCGAAGGGTCGATTGGCATGGAGTTTTCTTGGCCCATTTTGCGCGGCCGAGCGGGTTTTCTTGGGGGGCTTGAAGTTCTTCTTCTGGTTCTTGTTGTTATTGTTATTGTAGAGGCGCCGAAGTCGTCGTAGGTGTCGAAATGATCCAACGCGATGTCGAAGTCGTTGAATCGCGCCTGTGAGCGCTGGACTTTTGCTTTGCGACCGATGGTTGCAGTAGGATATAGCCCTCTATTCTGAGAGGACTGCCTAACGTGTGATTGAAGTTATACTTGTTCGGAGGTCTTGAACTGAAGAGAGATGTTTCTCCTCCTCGCTCTGATGAGTTGGAAAGAGGGTTTGCGAGCACGAAACCCAAAGACGGTACCGTGGGTACCTAGAGACAGATATAACCACAATGGTGTTTCTTCCTAACAGAACATGACTTTTTTCCTCTTCGGGAAATAATTGACTTGGAATAACATTGTGAGGCACTACGGAGCTTTCACGATGTCTTGTCTTGTCTCTCCTCACCAATATAGGGCAAGCTGGCGGAAGAAATACGAGGCGTAGACTGTTCGCGTTCCCCATCGAATCCTTGTTGATTGCCTCCGGTACCATCCTGGGCCCGAAGAGCAAGTAGAGAACGTTATTGAAAAAATACATAGCAGTAGCCGGACTCATCGCTACTACCTAGTTGCCCAATAGCCTAAGAGATTGACTTTTGAAACGAAGACGATAGTGCAGAATACTAGGAGGTACCAATCGCAGTCATTGAGCTGATGCTGAGCCACTCCTCGCCGAGCTTCATCATGATTGTAGACAAGTCATCGTAAATGGATGATGAAGATGAGAGATTGGAAGTAGAGGGGAGAACTGGAAAGCAAAGTTGCAAAGGGGCACGCAAAACTACGGCGCCAGTTGAAACACCACTGCCAAATTGATTTCTGCGTCACGTTCCTCCATCAAATCAAGCCTCCTAGTAACATTAGTCAACCATCCACCCCGCGAACATGGACTTCACGGAAAGCGATCCCTTCCAAATCGACACAGACCTCACCACCCAGAGTCTTCTCCTCGCTGCCGCCCACCATGACATCGCTTCCTTGAAAAATCTTCTCAAAACAGCACCCGCAAATGTTCAAGACCCGAAACAGGATATACCCCACTTCATGCGGCAATCGCAGCTTTGAAGGAAGACGATGCTGAGAACTCCACCAATGGACATGTCACGAATAGTCTGGGGAGCAAAGAAAAAAGGATCTCGAATCAGCTGCCGAAACGGTACGATTGCTCTTCGAGAATGGAGCTATCTGGAATGATCTTGATCTGAATAATGAAACTCCTGGGTGTGTAGCGAAGCGGTCAGGTTTGGATGAGATATATGGATTGGTGGTCGATGCTGGGGTAAGGGCTGAGCTACTGCTCTCGAGGTTAGACGAATACCAAGCGCTTGGTGACGATTCCGACGATGAAGACGAAGAGAATGAAGTCGACGAAGACAGCAACGAATTCAAAGAAGAAAAGGTTGAAGAGACCGCGCCTCCGGAATCAATGGCTGCTGACCCTTCGGCAAACAATGACGACTATCTCAATGACACAATCGAAATCACCGACACGACCATTCTAGACTCAGCTGCAAATGGTGTCATGATGGACTGGGAAACACACTCATGGAACGCCACGCCAAGCTATTGTGTCCCCGAACAGGTCTCCGCGTCTTGAACATTGGGCACGGCATGGGTATAATTGACAAGCTATTCCAATCGCATTCACCAGAAAGCCATCACATTGTGGAAGCGCATCCAGACGTGCTCAAAAAGATGCGGGAGAATGGCTGGTACGAGAGGCCTGGCGTTGTTATTCACGAAGGAAAAATGGCAAGATATACTGCCGACTCTTGGTGATGTCGTCTTTGATGCCATATATTTCGACACGTTGCTGAAGAGTACAAGGCTTTACGAGAATTCTTTCCGAATGGGTGGTACAATTCTTGGATTCGGATGGCAAGATGAGCTTCTTCAACGGGATGGGTGCGGATCGACAGGTCTGCTATGATGTTTATACAAAGGTACGAATGATCCGCGGTTATGATGGACTTGCAGACCACAACTCTAATATCCCACTAGGTCGTAGAAATGGACTTGTATGAGGCAGGCTTTGATGTGGAATGGGAGGACGTTAAGATCCCAGATCTGAAAGAGGCTGGAGAAATGGGACGGAGTCCGCCGACCTTACTGGGCTCTCGAAGTCTACAAACTGCCAACCTGCACGTTCATGGGATGAAACAGCCGGCAAACTCGAGGGCGGAAACTCTGCCAACCGAGAATTCAAGCGTTTTCCCGTTATTGCATCACGACTACGCTATCAATTCATGAACACGAGCCTGAGAAACGACCTCCTTGGCTTCACGGAGCGCCTGGAATAGTAGTCTTTACCGGCTTGGTGTAATGGAAATAGGTGAGCTTGTATCGTCCTCGGTTGAGTATTTACGTCGAAGCTTGGCAGAGCGATGCTACGATACAATTATCAGTCACTGTATCTCCACGTTTTTATTGCCAGTCGTGAAACCTCCTCGCGTGCCGGAGGAACCCGCCAGCGACTTGCTTTCCTCCAGAGTGATCGAGCTTTGATCGAATGGATCACTGCACGATCAAATCATTGTACATCATTGGATCCACCTCTTTGAGGATGCATGAGAGAATTGGATGGAAAGCCTCATTTGGTAACTTGGAGAAGAGAAATTGCCGAATTCGTTCTGCCATGATTTGAAATTGTCTGAGACGTTCATCACTAACCAAGTGTAACGTCTATAACAGCCCATATCAGCGACGAAAATCTTTCCGTCCGCTCAAGATAGTTACAAATGCCAGAGGTTCGGCGCTAATTCCGACCCGAACAGCGGGCCGAGCACCCGGAAACGCTACCCGTCATCCGCCATCCGCCATCTCAACAGATCCAACAATCACTCTCCATCATCAACATCAATCTTCACTTTCATCTCACTCCATCTCCAGTTCAGCAGGAAAAAGTTTCAAAAACACACCAACTGCCATCATGTTATCCTTCCTCCGTGCCCCTCACCCGCCTCTCACAAACACGCTACCAAAAATCCCATCATTTACGAGAATGGCCTCTCATCAGTCTCGTTTCGAAAACCAGATTCTGAATTCATAATGACCCACACAATCCCTCCAACCACCAAAGAAAACGGGGTTCAATAATCGTCCCACCGTTTCACTACCACATTCACCAAGACGAATATTTCCACATCCAATCCGGGTCGGCAAAGCTCTACAAAGGCATTGATCCCAAACCATTTACCACGCTATCCGCCTCCCAAGGTGGACTAAGGAAGGCGGTAATCCCACGGAAGACGTATCATCGCTTCGAAAATGCCTCGGATACGGACACATTGGTCATAGACATCCATCTCTCACCAGAGGACTACGAGAATGAACAGAGATTTTTCCGAAACTTCTTTGGGTATTTGGATGATTGTAAGGGTGCTGGAACGGCGCCTAGCTTCTTTCAGTTGATGGTGTTTTTTGCATGCGGCCGATACCCCATTGGCATTAACGCTGCCGAATCATTCACTGGGAGTCTGGGTGAGTAGAGCGTTTTGGTCGGGGCAGCGTTTCTGGGGAGGTGGGTTTTGGGGTATCGGGATTCCTATGAGGAGTATTGTTTTGGTAAAAAGGGACAGTAGGGGGGCATGTGAGCGAGAGATTGTACAGCTATTCTCGACAAGAGCGTATATACTGACGACGTCGATGATGTATCTATACAAACATTTCAGAACAGGAGAGATCGAGGCTATTAGGACGAAGAAGCACCGCGTGTCGATTCTTATGTCAACAGCGCGAAATCCCGTGATGCTTGCGACTCTCTTCAAGTTTCAGCCTGATTGCGCAGTCCAAGAAATCCTTGCTCTTGCCCTTCCAATTGCTGTCCCAGACGCAAAATACTTGGCATCTGCCGCAGAGGAATCCGACGTGTTCTGCTGAAGCGACCTCTATTGCGGTACTCGGTATATCTTTGGCGCCTTCGTGCAGTCGTGCTCCTATATGATACATCTCATAAGGCTAGACCCGGGGCTACGGGACGACATGCGGGCACTGATCAAGCCACCTGCAACAAATTGTCGTACAATCCTTGTTGATCGAACATGGCCCTGGCCAACCGCCGAGCAACGCATACGCCTACGGAGGTACCTAGCCGCGTGGCGCTTGACCGTGACTCTTTAAGCTACCTGCGAGTCGTTCCCCACCATTAACTTTTTCTTTAATCTTTGCGACAGAGACGACATTGACTCCTACTGTACTTGGACTTGCCATTAACCGCAGCAGTTTGGACGCCATACAGCTTGTTTACGCCCGAAACATCTTGCTCGAGTAAACAAAGACTGATTCTCAGGTATGTCTCTATCGCATTGAATATGGTCGCCAATAGAGCCAGTGTTGATGCCTACTTCCACAGACTTTGCTATGGCTCGAAGCTAAAGCTTCCAACCTCGTCAGTGGGATGCCTAGAGCGCTCTCATGGCTGCTCAGCCTTCGCCCTCGAGCGACATACCCTATACTCACAACCACAATAATCACACCTCCACCGAACCTACGAGACGAAGAAGACTTCCTGAGGGACGATGCAACTTTCGCAACCTAAACGCGGGTACCCGGCCGCCGAGTTGCGGCTGCCGGCGCTTTTGGTACAATGGGGATCTGATGATAACAGCTGAGAATGCGACAAATGGACAGGCACGACACCAGGAACAGAATCCTTCGTGTGTTTGTGGACATCATGCTTCCTTTCACGATATGGTGGAGAGGATCACGAGAGGCGGCCTTAACCTAGAGACATCCCATGTCTTGATGGCGCCTCCCCCTGCTCCAATTATCGATAAAAGAGGCCTTAATGGGCAGGTTTACAATGCACATGGATCGCAAAGAGTAAGCCCGAGGGCACTGGTTCATGTGCAGCAAGACAATACTCTTGAAGGCAGCGAAAGAGGTGGAGAACATGCGCGATGCGACGACCATCTTGCACACAACAATGCCTCCAACACCAGCGCACCGCTCTTTCCTTCTTTGCAATCCTTCTCTGTCAATTCCTCGGAACTGCGCGCATTCAACGGCTATGACATCCGCGAACTCACCCAGCCACAAGCTGCCCCTGCTACCGCAGGCGCCTTCACTGGCAGCGGCCTGGGTCTGACTCTTTACGAGCGAAGCGTTCGGCAAGCAAGGCAACTAACGCAGAGTCCAACTGTTGCAGACGGTTCTGTTGCAGAAGAAGTTCCTCAGCAGAACTCTTGTCTCCTATCAACTTTGCAGGCCTCTTCAGATGGTGGTCCACCCAACATCAGCCCTACTCCTGGTTTTCTCCATCAAATATTGGAGGGAAGACGCGCTAGCCCTACCCTTGACGTCTCTTCGATCGGCAATGTTGCGAATGCTTATGACGATTCCATTGAGGGTGTGACGGAGCTCGCTACACCCAGCAGCGTTGGCAATACACCTGATTTTGGACGTCTCAAACGACTGGTGCAAGATGCAAGGCACGCGATCAATACTGTCACGACGCTGGAGATATCTCCGAACGCGCACTCTGATGACTCAGCAGAACGGATCATGGCTGTCCAGGACGGTCGAACCCCACAAGTCAATTCAACTTGCGCCCCATCTCCTACCAAAGACGGTGACTATGTACAGGCGGCTATCCGTAAATTGCCAGCCACACTTCGCCAGCTCACGCCGATGCTCAGTAGCTTGCAAGGCTATCTCTCCCGCAATCCTGACATCTCTATACACAAATCAATAAACAGTCTCTCGAAACGGCTGGACTCTATAGAAAACGCCTCGTTCAGTAATGTCCCACCAGACCAGATTAATCAACAATTTGAAAACGTGGATGGGCGCCTCGTAGATCTAGAGAATCGAATCGATGAGCACGTGGATGGGCGCATCGTATGTCTAGAGAATCGAGTCGGTGAGCATGGTCAAATTCTTGGTGCTTTCGATCAAGGAGAAAGTCTACAAGAGCGTCACCTTCGAAGGCTGACTGCTGGCATGAATGCATCGTTGGACTCACGCCAGTCTCACGGAGGCGCTGATCCTGACCTCATGGGTTTTCACCGCCGCGTAAAGGATTTAGAAGATCGGTTAGAGGATCTGGAGAAGTGGAGGCCTCCATGTTTAGCTCATCCATGGGAGCTTGAAGTTGTCCTTCTTCCTTGGGGCAGAGAGCTCAAAGGTGTTTGGTATCCGACTGACGAGCTGCTCAAACCAGGCATGACCCAAGACTCAGAAGTATGGCCTCAAGCCCGCGGAGTTCGATCGCAGTCCCGCGTATCTGTCTCACTTGGTGCAGACCGTGAAACTGGTTGGAGCAGTCAAGCAATTCATGACTGGGCTGATGGCACGGAGCATTGGCTGTCACCTAAAGCTTGTGGCCCTAATAGTGTAGTCTTCCATCGATTGCGCAGCCGAGGTCTTGTGCGAACTGTCACACTGAACAGTCCAGGAGCGAGATGTGTTCAGGCCTCTGTCGCTAGAGCATACGGCGATCTATTGGACACCCTTGCTGGGCCTGGACAACCTACAAAAGCGGACGGTGAAACGCTTGACAGAAATGCTCTGCTGGGCATGTCGGCTCCATTCATTCCTCTTCGCAAGGTCCACAAGTCATCACGATTGCGCTTCTTGGCTCCTCCAGATCTCGTCTCGCCTGCCTTGTGGACGGCTGACTTCTTGGCATCCGGTGTTCTGATGCGAGCTCCAGCCGGACAAAAGCGGCTTTTCATCACTACTCACGAGTCGTACATACAACAGAGCACAGATGAATCGGTCTCTTGGACTTGGGACAAGATAAGAGAGCTACCTCGTAGCAGCTCATACCAAGCCAAGCAAAATATCGATGCTGAGGCGCAGGTTTGTGAACCCGTCGTCCTAGAGGCGTGTTGGAGTCATCATCCAGCGCTCGACGAACTTCCCAGTGTCCACTCTTCGTTTGCCTCCTCCCATCACAGCGTCAGTTTCCACGATCCATCAGACAACGAGGAGCTCTTGCAATCCGAAGAATTAGAGCAGGAACCAGACGACGACTCCCCCGAATTTCACCCAGTCACTCCGACGTCCGAACTCCCAGCTCAGAGATCACCTTACCATCGTCGTGCTCGTACTATCTCGGTCCCACTCACCGATGCCTCCTCCAACTTGGCCATCGAAGAACCGCAGCAGCGCTTATTTCCTCAACAACCTAAGCGGAGGATCAGGCAATTGGAGCAGTCGAAGAATTCTGGTCTCGTCGCCTCATTACCTGCTTTCCTTCCATCCCCATCAAAGACGCGGTCACGCCTCAGCAAACGCAGACGATTGGTTAAATCTCGCTCACCTTCGGGCTCACCATATTCTCGTGAGATGTCTGTTGATGTTGATCCTGAACGTGTGATTATGCATGTCATGGACCGAGTATCCAGCGGCGAATCCATCAAGCCGCTCAGTGCTTTCACCCCCCGATGGTCCAAGGAACCTGCATCCGCCTTCTTCGAACGGTCCATCAAAGCCGGCGGCAGTCAAAGTACGGATCTAGGTATCAAGGTCTCCAGAACAGAAAAGAGAGGTGCCACACCCTGTGCTTATGCGACACCGTTTAGTGGCACCAACTTCAATAGCGGAGCTGCTGGCGAAGACGAAAATGGCGATGAAGACGTCTGGGGGGGTGTTGATGAGCCGAATGCTGCTTCAGCAGCTGGCGATGACGATGAGGTGAGTGATGAAGGTTACGACGATCATGAAGGCGACGAGAGTGTGGTTATGGATAAGGGTCAAGACGACGATACGGATGATGATGAATTGAGTCTGAGTCAGGATGAGCTTCAAGACGAGTATTATCAATGACTCTTCCTGTGATGGGTAGTAGATCTAGAGACTTGGAGACTCTGGACAAGGAGGATATGAGGACACATAAAACCTATTGTGGCCGGCGGCAGGTTTGTAATATACATGGATTTGTCAACGTTTTTAGCTGGCGTAAGGATTGTATTTACACCATTCTAAGCCAGACTTCGCAACTCCCGATTGTATAGATAGAAGATAGAGCGACATGTTATATATTCTCCAAATACTGGGGAATTCTTCGTCGACACCGCAAAATAATGGATATTCCAGCAGTTTTATATACTACGTCATTGCCCGTACAGCTCCACGCTCTGCTAACCTCGAGTTCCTCATTATGCATAGAAACAGACTGAATCTCCATCCATATCGATAACTTTCTGGCTATATCTTTCTTTCAGATTGCTAAAAATTGGTCGACATCGACATCGATCTCGATCTCGATTTCGAGTTCATAAAAAAGTCCGAATACACACACGCTTCTTACTCTAATAGATATTTACAGACTGCATCAAGCATATACTAAAGAGTCCACTTTATATCTTTTCTTCTTATTTTCTTCTACCTGTATACTCGCTCTATATCCGATCCTCCTTCCCCGATTGATTTCTCGTCTACCTGACCACATTTCAAATTGTCGAAAGATGAAATAAATATTCCGATGCGAGGATTGAGATTCAGCAGCAGGAACCAACTCCATTTCAAAGTATTGAAAGACGGTCTAAATTCTGATGGCCGAGATCATCTAGGAGTACGTACATACTATTTTTTCATTTCATATTACCTCCTTTTCTCACCCAAAACTGAAACAGTATCAACAGGAAGGAAGGAAGTGGGTCAAAACAGGTAAAGTGGTCGACCTCACAAGGAAAACTGCGGCAAACGATTGGTTTGAAATCTTCGACATAGATCGACAAAAGAGAAGCATCAACCATCCCATCCAACAACCAGAGGAAGTAACAAATGGTATCAATGAACAGATCCCCAATATCACAACTTTAATAAGAAAGCCACTAGATAACATCAATAAATAGGCCGTCCCTCATCCCACTTCCTAACCTCACTCATATCCTTCTTCGCCCTCTTCACCTCGGGAACAGTGCTATACTCAGAATGCGGAGAACTAGCAATATTCCCAAACCTCGCACTCTGTCTCCTATTCCCAGGAGGCTTCCCACTGCCCGGTCCTTCAACACCTTCAATGGTCTGGACAGCACCGATCCATTCCCACACTCTCGAGACATCGCCGTGCTTGCCCTCCCGGACCATAGGTCTACAGTTGCTGTTCCCCTCAACCTTGACCTGAACGCGTTCCCAAAGCTTCGCCCTCCTCTTAGCCGAGAACTCATTCCTCAAAACATCATCTCTCAAATGAGACATACTGATATATGGTTCCGGATAGGCCTCGGGATCAGACGCATGAAGACTCGCTTGGGTAGATAGACGATCCAATGCCATCTCAGCTAACTTCTTGGCCGCCTCCTCTGTAGACCTTGAAGCAGTGAGGTATACTTTCGTGCTGGGAACAGCGATAAGGGAAAAGACGATTATTGCAATGATCCCAAGATATCTGACCAGCGTTGCTCGGATGGATTGACGAAGGGCGCAGAGGAGGGGTTGGTTGGCGAGGGAGGTTGATCGAAGGACTCGGATGCCGCTGTGAGAGGAATAGGTCTAATTAGTTGCCGAAACATAATGAGTTAGATGGGTAATTCTTGGGCGGAAAGGGGTAGTGTCAGGACCAACGTTGTGAGGGGGAGTTTGGCTGGTGGATTAGACGTACCCTTCATCTTTGTGCTCGATCTCATCGCCGTCGAGCATCTCGCCGATCGCTCGCTCCCATAGCGCATCAAATTCTTCTTGTGACATGCGTTTGCTCTTCTTGGCCGAAAGAGTCGCTTTGAGCTCCTGTTCTGATATGAAAGGTGACGTTGGTGGCTTTGCTTCTCCTTTAATCGGCTCCTTGCACTTGTGTGCTGCGTTTTGCTCCCGCAGTTTCTCGACCCCGCGTCGAGTGACAACAGCAACGCGCTGGGACTTGTCGCTATCTGGTTCGCAAGTGGGTGGCAGAGGGACCAATCCACCAAAAGAAAGTGGATGTGGTTTCAACATGAAGTCTGTCTCACACGCAGTCCCCAGCTTCCCGGAACAAATAGCGTGCGGTGGACATGGCTGGCAAACAGCTTGCGCCCATTCTGGTATCGTGATTCCCTGCAGATCTGAGGATGGATCACGGCCAACTCCACAGTATCCCACTTCAAGCTTCTCATTGCGATAAGCAAACCCAACAGCTGCGAGCATAATAGATAGAGTCAAAGCTCCAACTGTCAAGCCGCCAGAACCGTTCTTCTTCTTTCGGCGGGATACCACAGCCAGTGTGCCATTTTTTTGCTGTTCGGCGATCTCCTGGGCTTCTTCTGGTGTGAACTCTTCACCCGCTGGAATGAGCTCTTGCTCTTCAGGCTCTTCTTTCTTTCTCCGTCCAAGCAGAGGTACGTTGAAAGTGGGAGAAGTGTGTGGTTTGATGGGGCCGCCCTGCCGAACATGGGGACCTTCTGTCCTCCGTCTGCTTGACATACTCCTTCTCTTTGCCCTCGCTTCCGACGGATTCAGGGTTTTACGTCGTCCGCCTGCAGGTTCTTGCGGTGGTGAGCTACCACTTTGAAACGGGTTCTCGGAGGTGAATGGACTGTCGGCAGCTGGACGTGGCCATCCCTCGGGTTCAGATTCTCCGACCTTTATCGCAGGAGTAGTACTATGTCGTGTACGTCGCGTAGCTGGTCTGACCTCTGGCTCAGCATCTAAAGATCGCGCATGCTTGATGGTAGTTCGTCGATGCGATGTTGAAGGCTCTGGCAGTAGCTGCAGCGTAGCATCGTTATCCTCTTCTGGCGACGCTCTCGTCCCCCTCCGGACCGTCGACCTCCTTGTCGTTGGCGGTGGTTCCGGAATAGCGTCCTCGCCGTCGTCGACAGTGCTCGCTTGGCTGGACGGTACATCCACAATGCCCCTCGATGATGGCTTCAACCGTCTTCTCGCTGAAAGTAGCTTCTTTGCTTGGGGCATGACCTCGTCATTGAACAACTGGACAAGCTGAGGCTTCTTCGCATTTGATGGATAGGTGACATCGTGCGTCACCAAGACATTGCGTAGTTTCGGTACTGTAAGCGAGTTGGGATCGAAGCCAGGCTCGAGATAATCCAAGTCGTCCATAGCTTTGGCGATACGAGCTGCGGTTAGAAAGCTGGAGAGCCGGTGACTGTGATTCGATGAGGCGCAAACGAGTTTGCAGCAAAGCGGCAGCGTATGCTTGCGCTTGGTCTGATCTGGCTGGAAGGAGAGGGTGTTGAGCAAGCTAAAATGCGATGTTGTGCAAGCTAGAGTGCGACGTGGAGGAGGCGGCAGGCAGCGCTGAATGTTTGGTGCAGGTGATGACATAGCGGTCGATAAAAACAAACAATGAAAACGACAAGGAACTCTCTGGGTTGATCAGCTGACCTGTGCTAGTCTAGTGCAGTGATTGGCTTTAGCTAATGGATGGCGAATATATCATCAGCCTTGTCCCGAGCTCCATTGCATGTGAAGGAGTCCATTTTCCTTGCTTTGTTTATCCGCCATATCTGCCACCTCACACAGCCGGGGCGCAAACCCTCGCAAATCGAGGTCGAGGATATATTGGACAAGCGTTTGCTCTTCTGTTGCAGTGAGCTTATGGGAGTTTGGGCGAGTTTGAGATGGAGAGGTAATTCCGCAGAGCCGATCAGAGAGCCTTTGGTGTTTAAGGTTGAAGGCTGCAGCAGCGCGCCGTAGGCTTTGAAATTGGCCAGAGGTATAGGCCTGAAGAGCGAGATCAATTCTGCCTTCTTCTTGAGCGGCTATCGCGTTGCGTTGTTGAGACATTGCGTATTGAAGAGGATAAGGGCTGTGCCAAGGAAAAGTGGCCGGCCACACCACCGAGCGGTACACATTTTCGTATCCTCATCAAATACTCTATTATGCACCAATAAATCTCTCATTTTTAAATATTCCTATCTATATTTCTGACAGTTCATTGCAAAATGGTCACCACTACGACAAATAAAACAAGTAATTACAATGTTCTCCTCTTCATTTGGTGGTTCTTCCTCAATATAAGGCTCTTGATCAACCTGGTTACTGCTGATAACCGAAGCTTCTTTAGAAAGTTGAAGTAAGCTTGAGCCCTCTGCAACAGTTAAAGCGCTTGATTGACTAATACATCTCCTTTTTAGTTGCCTCTTTCGCTTCTGCCTCTCATTTGCAGCCCTTAATTTCTCATTTTTCGCAGCTAGTAAAGCGGCGCCTTGCATCGCGATCTGGCAGCCCTTGACAAGCTGATTAAGGGCTTGATCTGTTGGTCTTGGTGGACTTTTTGAACGTCTCTTAAGATAGCCTTTGATTGTAGCTACCTACAGCTCTAACTGGGTTAGATTCTGAGGTGTTTCTGGTTGCCATTGCTCTTGGTTTGCGGCCAAGGGCGCTGTAGGGGTAGATGGCCTAATCTGGATGGTTGAAAGTACCTGATCTGGATCAAAAGGTACGAGACCGGCAGCAGTGAAGCTGCGTTGAATATTGTTTAGTGTGAGGGCACTAATTCGAGCAATTTTAAAGGCGTGAAGGAACTCAATTTTGTCGATATGATTTATGCCAAGCCTCATATATTCCGAGACTTGGTGGCCGTAGGTACGCTTGAGGACCGAAAAACAACCAATATCGAGAGGTTGAAGAATATGTAATGAATGCGGTGGCATACAAAGAGTAATAATCATCCGGTCTGCACAAAATTGATCAAATTCTGGCGTTGCGTGGCTGCCGTGGCCATCCAGAATTAGTAGTCGATAACTACCAACCTTTCTTGCGGCTGTATTTGGCTCGAAAACCTCTTTTAACCAATGTAATCCAAGCTTGTCATTAGTCCATCCATTTGTACTCAAAGCGATTGTCCAATCAGGCGGTAGATTGTTGTTTTCGTACCAAGATGATATATGTACCTTGCCTTTAAAGATCACCATCGGCGGGAGGCTCCAACCCAGCGTATTAATCGATTCGATTGCCGTAACCCATTCGCGATCGCCAGGCTTTAATTGAGGGGGTCTGCCACGCCTATCTGAGGCAGTAACTACGCGTGAGATACTTGCAAGGCCCATTGCAAAGCCAGTTTCGTTGAAGTTGTAAATATCGTTATTGAGGATGCCGTATTTAGCGATTGTGTTTTGTACAAGCCGAAACCAGGCCCCAATAAGGGCTGGATCTTCGCATCTTGCCCTTTGATTATCGTAGCTGCGTGAATATCGCGATTTGAGGCTAGGGCGGCGGTTGATGTATCGCTAAGGTCAATTGACACCGATTTTGCAATCTGAGCCTACACGCTGCTCGAGTACGATTTTTGCCGCATCGCGTACCCCAGTAACGGTCAATGGATAACCTCTTTCATCCATAGACAGTATTCAATGCTCAACGACCTCCTCTTCCGTATCCGTAAGCTTTTGGCAATTTGGGCGCGAATCGACGCGTGAAGCGCGTCCGCGAAGGCGGGAGGCAAGGGAAGTAAATGGGACAGAATAGGCATCAGCGGCCTTTCGAATACTTGGAAAATGGCCATTCAAATAAGCGTCATGAAAAGGAGAAGTTGACTCTCTTTCTGAGCCTTTGTATTGACTAGTTGTGGTGGCATTGTGGGTTAATCGATGAGGATACGAAAATGTGTACCGCTCGATGGTGTGTAACGTGTTTCACCACTCACTTGGCCACCCCACTCACTTGGCCACCCCAACCACTAAATCTCAAGTCATCGTGCGATAAACCTCCCACAAATACAGCTTTTATTAAAATAATTCTAACAATACATTCTTTACGTATTTGGGCATCGATTAATCTTATGACCTTGAATACCGCAGCCACTAAATGTTAGTAATGCTCGCTGTCGTACGACGACTTCCTGATCTTGAACACTATTTCTAGAGCTATTTTCGCATCCCTCGACCAAGAACTGACCTTGTTGAGCTTGTAAAACGCCTCCATATGCAATATATCGTCTACGATACTGTTGCTTCTGTTTTCGTCGTTGGTTCTCTGTACAAAGCTTCCTATTCTCTTCTGCAAGTATTACTGCTGAATTCATTGCGACTTGACATCCTTTGATGAGTTGACCAATTGCTTGACTACTTGGGCTCTGAGATTGGCGATGAAGAAGATTTCAGACGAGCTGAGCCTGCTGCTCAAGCTGAGCTATCGTACGAGGAGCTTCTGACGTCCACTGTGGCGCTACTCTATGGGGTGTACCTAGTGGTGAGGGCGTCTCTTCAACACGCTGAAACCACGCGTTGATTGTCGCTGGATCTTCGCATTTTGCACGCTGTGAATGGAATCTACGATTCCACTTCGTAAAAAGCTCCGGCTGAGCGTTGATGAAGCGGGATACCCAGTTCTTCCCGACTAATGACGGTGGAGGATTCGTACCGCGTTTTTCGAGTAAAGCGTTTGCCATTCGTCGTACGTCGATAATTTGGGGCGGAAATCCTCGTCGATCAAGGTCTAGGATCCACTGAACCAGAGCCTGCTCTTCATGTATTTGTAACTTTCTCTTTTGGTGGTTAGATTCGCTTCGTGGTTTACCACCTTGAAGACGAGACTGAAGTGTAGATCGAGGAATATCGTACGACGCTGAGATTTGACGTTGACTTAAATTTGGATTCGTTTGAAAGCTCTGCTTCGCAAGAAGTAATCTAGCCTCTTTGCAAGCCGATCCGGGGGTTGGTGTTGACATTATCGCGATAATTGTACGAAGGGATTAGATTTTTTGGTTGGGTGGCCAAGTGAGTGGGGTGGCCAAGTGAATGGTGAAACACGTTACCGCTCGATGGTGGATTACGTTATACGTAACGTACTTTACAAGCGAGTGGGCCACCCAAGCGAGTGGGCCATCTCACAAACGTAAACCGCCTTCGTAACAACGTCGCGTAATGCCTCAACAACACGAAAAGCAGAAGATCTATAAAGAAGGAGATATATTCCTTGCTATCTCAGATATCAATTCAAAGCAAATCCAAAGCGAAAGACGCGCTGCAGTAATATATAGCGTACCTCGAACAACAGTACTCACCGACGCGCCGGACTGCGCCCTCGACGCGAATACGAGCCGAACTCGAAGCGATTGACAAAGCTAGAAGAGGAGGTGGTTATAAAGCGTATTCTTAACGAAAGCTTACGCGGCCTACCGCCGTCGAAGGCCTACGTACAAGATATGGCTAATAAACTACTAGGAGGGTGGGAAGCCTGTTGGCAAGAACTGGGTTAACAACTTGGTAAAGCGTACGCCAGAGCTTACCACCCGATGGAGCCGTCCATACGATCGCCAGCGAGCTGCCTGCGAAGACCCGGCGGTTATTATACCCTGGTTCACACTTGTTCAGAGGATAAAGGCAGAGTACGGTATCATAGACGAGGATACCTACAATTTTGATGAATCTGGCTTCTTAATAGGCAAGATGTCGTCTCACCTAGTCGTTACAGGCTCAGAGAACCCTGGCAAGCAGAAAAAACTACAGCCAGGCGATCGTGAGTGGGTTACCCTGATACAAGGCGTCGGTTCAACAGGGAAGACGATCGCACCCTTCCTTATCTTTGCGGGCAAGGTCCTCATCTCTACTTGGTTCGAAGGCATCCCTCACGACTAGATTATTTAAGTTAGCCCCAATGGCTGGACGAACAATAACCTAGCGCTTGCCTGGCTTGAACACTTTGACACGTATACGAAACCAATTGGAGTATACAGACTACTTATTATCGACGGCCATGAGAGCCATTGCTCGGTCGATTTTCAGGATCTATGTAGAGAGAGGAAGATTATTACTCTCTGTATGCCTCCACACTCGTCGCACCTGTTACAGCCTCTTGACGTTGCCTGCTTCTCGCCATTGAAGCGTAGGTATGGCGATGAGATCTCGGCCTTGGCACGCAACCATACCTACCATATATCAAAAGAAGACTTCCTACCAGCATTCAAAGCAGCCTACGACAAGGCATCTTCAAGGGAGAATATCTGCGCAGGGTTTAGAGCAGCTGGACTAATCCCACACAACTCAGATGCAGTGTTATCGAAGCTTGATGTGAGGCTACGTACGCCGACTCCACCACGATCAGGTACCGTCGCATGGGAGGCAAAGACACCGCGCAACGCCCACGAAATTGAGGCGCAGGCAACGCTTATTCGAAAGAGGATGCAAAAGCGCCCAGGATCCTCTGCAAGTTCTATTGATGAGCAGGTCAGGCAGTTGAGTAAAGGCGCGCAGCAGATAGCACATGAAATGGTGTTAATGCGCGAAGAAACAGCGCGTCTTCGAGACGCAATTGAGGCAGTTACAAAGCGTAAGAGTCGCAAAAGGAGACATACGGATTGAGCAGACCTTGACAGCTGGTGAAGTAACTGACTTAGTTACTATAAGGGAGGGTGGTAATCGTAACGATGGTGAGAAGCCTGCGAAGAGGGTACGTGGAGAGAGGTACTGCGGCCGTTGCGGCGAGACTGGGCATAACTCCCGCACTTGTGAAGTAGAAATAGAGAATATAGATGATAGCGAAGCTTCTAAATAATAATATTCTATTCTATTTAATACTATAAATTGTTGTAGGGTTGCGTAGTATTTTTACGAAGGCGGTTCACGTTTGTGAAGTGGCTCACTCGCTTGTGAAGTACGTTATCAAATACAGGTTTGATAGGTTATAGATATAAAGAACTACTCTATTTAGATAAGGCCAAACTATACCTTGGTGGGGTAGGTTGGATAGGTATTATAGAACCTAAGCCCGCTCCAGCAACCGGCCCCGACACCGACCCGTGCGGGTTGGCCCGCCCTGTTGGGGGCCCTATAAATACTCTACCATGGGGATAAAGAGGCCGTGCGTAGCGGAGCTACCGCGACACGGCAACAAAGAGCATCTGATTTATAAGATATGTTTTATTCGATTACCTCGTGTTTCATTCCTACCCCGTTTCCTCCTTATCCTTCTGTTCTTGTTGCCTGACTCCTTCCTCCCTACTTGCTACATTCATGCGGCCGTCTCGAAGCTCCGCTCTCTCTTTGGCGTATTTCGTCCCAATTCGTCCATCCGCCGCCCCCTTGTCTGCCGCCTCTATTTGGAATCGGATCACACCCTGCTTCCCTAGATCTTCCTGTTGCTCTTGTATCAATCATACTCTCTTTCCTTCCTCTTGCTCGTGTAAGCCCCTTTCCCCTCTCTCTTCGTATTATCTCGTACGCGCCCTGGATTTTGTGCAAACCTGCCGATGCTACTTCTCGTCACTTTGCATTACGGCTAATGGTGTCACAACGGCAAGGGACCGTATCCGTCAGCTCAGCTTGCTCGGCTGCTATCCTGCCGTCGTTGCTATTGGAGGTAGAGCTGGCTCCGGGTTGAAGAATAGCAAGGGGACAACTGTGGCATGTGATGGCTCTACAACATGGTCTAGTGACCTATTCGCTACAGATAAGCTGCGGTAACAATGTGGTAGAGAGGGCTGTTCTAGGTCGTCGAGCCGTGAGGTGCTGAGTGAGTAGCAAGTGACTTACATTCCAGGCAGCTTTTTCCCCTTATAGAATGGGGATTCATGTAGCAGCACCGTGCATGATGGAACGCTGTAGCGACGGAATGCCAGCCCCGAGGGTCGCCTCCCATCCAATGAAGATGAGCAGGCGTTGACGACATGAACGAGGCCCTTCCACTAATGATGCCAATTTGGCAAAGAAGGAGGAGGAAAGGGTCATAACCACCCTACGTCCACGGTGTGTGCGGCACAGTTGACCGGCGCCTTTAACTACATTGTAGTGGAGTATACGGGCATCCTTGCTTGAGAACGTCGCTGTGGCCTTCTAATTCGCCCCCGTCACTATCAGCAGCATCAAAGCGTCCCTGTGTCGCCTGACCATTTTCAGTGCCGCACACAAACTCACTAGAAGTTTTTATTGCGTCAGCATGGGCGTTATACTTAGCTCAGTGCTATTTCGAGGCCTGGTGTTAAATTTGACGAAGTCTTGTGCGAGTCACAGACTTTTCGCCAGCGCACTCTTGTATTAAGCAGGGGTTATATGTGACCTGTCGCATATCTTGCAAGGACTAACGGCGAGGTTGAGCTATATCTAGGCAACATACACCCTTTGGCTAATTGTCCTTCTAACTTGATCGTGAATAAATATCGCTGTTCCCCATACACTCAGCATCATTATCCAACACCGTTACTTCCGTATCGCCAAACATCATCAACCTCTGCCGAAAGATGGCTATACCTCAGCCCTGCATGCATTGCCGAAAGGAGAATGCTGCAAATTCAGGCGAAAAATGCCAGAATTGTAATTTCCATCCTTGGCAAATTTGCAACCATCCTGACTGCGGAAGTCTCCCCCCTATTAAGCACGAACCGAAGTAAGTTATGAAGACCATGATGATGTGAGAATAAACACTAACTTGATGAGCTATAGGAGCTGAGGTCGATCTATCACTCTCTTGGTACACGAACATGATTGCTATCAGCTACAGATATCGGGTGGTAGGAGAATTCGAATTTTTCGAAGATATTCTTGCACGCAAACCCTAGTTGTAGAACACTCGCTCGTTTTATTCAATACTTGAAATTCAGATGACCTTTAAAACTGACACATAACACGTTCGCTATTTTTCACTTGTGATGATATCTTTGTTTTCTCTAGCGATAAACTCGCCTTCCGATAATGAAGCTCCAATTCTTGTAAGAAAAATCCTGTCGCCTCCCAATCAGTTAAATCTTCGATTATGGATGTCCATCCTCGTTTTACTTTCCAATCTCATATACAACACGGAGGAATGACTTGAAGGTTTGGATTCGAACATTCCATGAATTTTCGCCGGAACTGCTGAAATCGCGGGGAACTGTCGACTCTAGCAAGGCGGTAACTTGTCTGACTGCAGCAGGAAGTTGAGATTTCTCTATACTCTGTAGCTCGACACCGGTCTCTATAAGAGTAGTTTTCAGATATACTACTCCATCCTTTTTCCACAAATGAAGAAACTTTGGAACACAGATTGTGGTACTCTTAGGGATAAACTAAAGTGCCGCAGCTCCATTGCAGAGGCGATCGACGCTGTAAGGATTTGTTGCTGGATTATTTTATTATCCTAACTGTTACGTTGAACGAGCAAAACAGAGTTATTCGGAAGTAGATTCAACACGAACTTAACGATAGGAGCCGATGAACAGAACGAGTTTCACCCTGTGACTTGACTGTATTGACTAAGGAGGTTAAGTACACCGTGGCATCTTTCACGTGCACTATGCCTGAGGTATCAAGGACTGGCATGCCACTGTTCAACACTCCCACTCATGCCTAGACCTTAGCTATACCATTCCCAGTTGATGTAAGAAGTTCTGGAACTGTTGACCATTCTTTGGCTTAGTCAACCCATCTGCAACCATGTCTGCAGTAGGACAGAACTCCACAATCAATTGGTTCCTTTCTCTCATTCTTCTGACATTGTTGTATGCGATATCAATGTGTTTAGACCTCTCATGAGCATGGGAACCCTTAACCAGGCTGAGACAAGCTTGGTTGTCTCCCTTCAGAACCATGAGAGACTCAAAAGCGTTCTCGCCTACCATGTCCGAATGTCCCATTTCCCTCAAGAGCGATGAAAGGAATTGAGCTTGTTTACCACCGCTGCTCATTGCCATGTATTCAGCTTCCATCGTAGAGATTGCTACTGACTTCATCTTCTTGCTCATCCAGGCAACTGGTGCTCCAGCAAGAAAGAACACCCATCCTAGGATGGAGACCCTGTCTGCCTTGTCCATAGCGTAATCTGCATCTGAGTATCCCACAAGCCCAGTATGTCCTCCAATGCTGTATTCCAGTCCAAGATCTGGAAATGACCTGAGGTACCTAGCTACTTTCTTGATTGCCTTCTCATGGAATACCGTTGGGTCAGATGCATAGGAGCTGAGTGTTAAGGGATGGAATTCTTCTCTCTAGCTTATCCATGACTGGATTTCCAATTGTTCTCTTGTTATTCTGCAAGCTGTCATGTTCTATTTTGCAAGCTGTCATGTTCTATTTTGCAAGCTGTCATGTTCTATTTCGCAAGCTGCCATGTTCTATTTTTGTTAAGGGATGGAATCCTTCTCTCTAGCTTATCCATGACTGGATTTCCAATTGTTCTCTTGTTATTCTGCAAGCTGTCATGTTCTATTTTGCAAGCTGTCATGTTCTATTTTGCAAGCTGTCATGTTCTATTTTGCAAGCTGTCACGTTTCCATTTAAAGATACTTTCTAGAAGGATCTATTGTAAGAGGAGGATTATATATACGAGCTATCCTTCCTGTACTTACACTTCTTCTCTGTACTTAGATACTTGAAATATAAGCTGTCTTCCCTCACTTGCGAAACACCTTTGAGGGTTGAACTCTTACATTATCTAAGTACCTCAGTCTTACAAAGGAAGAAAGACTCACAGAGAGCAAGCTCCAAAAAGGAATTTCAAGAAGAGGACACTTGTCCTAATCCAAGAAGCGAGGGCCAACCTCAAGGGCCAAACAGAAAGGAATTTCAAGAAGAGGACACTTGTCCTAACTCAAGAAGCAAGGGCCAACCTCAAAGGCCAACTTCAAGGGCCAACCTCAAGGGCCAAACAAAAAGGGAATTCAAGAGAATTCAAGCTGAGATTTTCTAGAAGGTGCTAGAATCTCCAAGAAGCAAGGGCCAACCGAAAGGGCCAATCCAAAAAGGGAATTCAAGAGAATTCAAACTGAGATTTTCTAGAACGTGCTAGAATCTCCAAGAAGCAAGGGCCAATCGAAAGGGCCAATCCAAAAAGGGAATTCAAGAGAATTCAAACTGAGATTTTCTAGAACGTGCTAGAATCTCCAAGAAGCAAGGGCAGGTCATCCTAAGACAGCGTAGTCTTAGGAGTTGAAGCTGTAATAAGCTGAGGAAAGAAAGAGCTAGGAAGAGAGATTTAATACACTTGGCCTTCACAGTCCCTGGGAGCTCTGTCCTTAGTAATAAGGATTGCAGAGCGGACTATAGTGTAAAAATCCTTCTGGGATTCTATAGTCACCTTCCTATACTAATAGGCATTGACTCTATACTGCCTAGCAAATCTCTAGAGTAGAGCCTAGGAGTGTGTATAGTAGTGCTCTCTATTATCTCTCATAGGTGAAAATATGGAAGGAGAAGATCAGGAACAAAGAGTTCCTCAAGAACCCCAAGCCCTACAAGAAGCTATGTGTTAAGGGATGGAATCCTTCTCTCTAGCTTATCCATGACTGGATTTCCAATTGTTCTCTTGTTATTCTGCAAGCTGTCATGTTCTATTTTGCAAGCTGTCATGTTCTATTTTGCAAGCTGTCATGTTCTATTTCGCAAGCTGCCATGTTCTATTTTGCAAGCTGTCACGTTTCCATTTAAAGATACTTTCTAGAAGGATCTATTGTAAGAGGAGGATTATATATACTAGCTATCCTTCCTGTACTTACACTTTCTTCTCTGTACTTAGATACTTTGAAATACAAGCAGTCTTCTCTCACTTGCGAAACACCTTTGAGGGTTGAACTCTTACACTATGGCAGCATTACAACATCAACTAGCCATTCAGAACGATGCTATTACGCGTATTCTTACAATCTTACCTAACACTACTCGCTCTGAGAACGTAGTAGAAGGACAAGAGACTAAGAATTCACAAAAAGACAGAATACATAGGAAGAAAGCTGTACTTCCTAAGCTCCAAGAATTTGATGGCAAGCGTTCTGAATGGGCTCAGTGGTTTCAACAAGCAAGGATGAAGTTGGAGATAGACGCAGAATCTATAGGGGATAGTAGGAACCAATTTGCCTACATCTTCTCCTCTCTACGAGGCTCCGCAGCTCAGGCTACTCTGGCCTACGTAAAGACAGCTCCAGAGGAAGATAAAACGGGACAGAAATTGTTACAGTATATGGACAACTTCTATGGCGATCCAGTACAACAACAAAGAGCTACTGTAAGCCTGTCCACAATCAAACAAAAAGAGAAAGAACCCTTCTTCTCTTTTCTTCCCCGTTTTGAAACCACTCTTGCTAATGCTGGAGGAATGACTTGGCCTGACGCTGTTAAAATTGCATTTCTACACAAAGCAATAAATCAAGAGCTGCGAAACCAGAGAATAGGCCAATCTCAGAGTACCTCCTACCAGCAGTTTGTGTCCGATCTTTTGAATACAAGTATGCAAATCACTACAGCAAAGATGCTCTCTTCCTCAGAAGATAAGTTACGATTCAGAGATAAAGAGAAGTCTTTTAAAGATCTGAACGCTATGGACTGGGAGCCTACACGCGTAAACAAGTTAAAAATTTCGTCTAAAGCCTATGAATATAGGAAGGCAAATAACCTCTGCTTACGCTGTGGGAAGGCCGGCCATAGAATGAAAGACTGCTGGTTGGATACAGAGGTAGAAAGAGTCACGCAACTTGGTTCAAAAAGGGCCAAAGGAACCACTGAGGAGAATGAAGAAGTTGAAGAAGAGGACTACTCGGAAAAAGAGTAGCCTCTATCCAAAGTCGTGGATGGAGGCGTAGAGTAGATAGAGCAAAATTGTCAAAGGAGTCAATTGAGAGAGTAAATAGTATTTTGAATTCGAACAAAGACACTGATTCACACCGTTCTCGGATAGAAAAAGAATGGGAGCAGTTCAGACCCAAGATGCTCTCCCGCCTTTTCTACACAAATACTATAGTGAACGATATATACTCTCTTAAAACTCTCCTTGATAATGGATCTAGCTGCTACGCATCAATAAACGAGGAGAAAGCTTCGCAGATGGACCTTGAAGTACTCCCTATTAGTCCGCGTACTATAGGTGGAGTTCTTAAGGAAGAAGGACAGACCCAAGTGACAAAAATTGCGAAGTTGAACCTAGATTTAGGGGGACTTATATGCAACGCTTTTGCTTATATAGTCCCGGGACAATTTGAGGATCTTCTACTAGGCAGGCCTTTTCTCAAGGACACCAAAGCCGTTATCAATGAATCTAAAGGTACTCTTACCTTTGCAAACGGGATTAGCATTCGCGATGCTAAATTTGAAGACAAACTTGATATACAACAAGTAGCGCCCGTAAGATTCCACCGCCTTGTCACTTCTACACTTGAGAAAATCAAAGACGCGTCTAGAGTATTTGCTGTTACTCTTCGAGATATTGATATTGCCTTGAAGCCGAAAGTCCCTTTGACAACAGAGCAAATACTGGAATTGCTACCTAAGAGGTTTCATAAGTACGCTGCTGTCTTTGATCCTAAAAGGGCCGAGAGACTACCACCGCATCGCCCTGGGATTGATCACGAAATACCTATAGAAGAAGGAAAACCACTTCCTTGGGGACCTCTATATGGTATGGGTCGAGAACAACTCCTTGTTTTGCGAAGGACTCTTACAGAGCTACTAGATAAAGGCTTTATCCGAGAGAGTAAATCAGTTGCTGCGTCTCCAGTTCTCTTTGTGAAGAAACCAGGAGGGGGCTTACGCTTTTGCGTAGACTACCGAGCCTTAAACGCAATTACTCGAAAGGATAGGTACCCGCTACCGTTAGTAAAAGAGACTTTACTAACCTTAGCTCGTGCTAAGTATCTTAGTAAGCTTGATGTAAATGCTGCCTTCCACAAGATTCGAATCGCAACGGGAGATGAGTTCAAAACTGCCTTTCGAACTAGATATGGTCTATTTGAATGGCTAGTTACTCCCTTTGGCTTAACCGGTGCACCTGCGTCTTTTCAACGGTATATAAACTATATCCTTCGACGATACCTAGACGAGTTCTGCTCAGCTTATCTAGACGATATAGTAATATACTCTTCAAAGAACCTTAAAGACCATGAAGAAAAGACTGAAAAGATACTTCAAAGCTGCCTTAACGCTGGGTTATACCTTGATATTCGGAAGTGCGAGTTTAATACCAAACGAGTCAAGTATCTAGGCTTCGTTATAGATACTGAAACGGGCCTACACATGGATCCGGAGAAGATCAAAGCAATTAAAGAATGGGAACGTCCTACTACTCTACGAGGAGTACGTGGCTTCCTAGGCTTTACAAACTTCTACCGTGACTTTGTAAAAGATAACTCAACAATAAGGGAGCCTCTGGTTCGCCTTACAAAGAAGAATACTCCATTTTTATGGGGAAAGGAGCAAGAAGAATCTTTTCAAAAACTTAAGGCAGAGTTTTGCAAAGAACCTGTCCTGTCTGCACTTGATGAAGATAAGCCTACGCGAGTAGAACCTGATGCTTCAGGCTGGGCTTCCGGAGCAGTACTTAGTCAAAAAGATGAGCTAGGTAACTGGAAACCATGTGCTTTCTTCTCTACTAAGCACTTGCCAGCCGAATGCAATTATGATATCCACGACAAAGAACTTATGGCTATAGTCAAAGCTCTAGTCCATTGGACTAGCGAGCTACTAAGCCTAAGTAAGCCATTCATTATCCTCACAGATCACAAGAACCTTGAGAAGTTTATGGTAAAAAGGGAACTAAATGAAAGGCAAATGAGATGGGCGCAGATACTAGCTAAGTTTAACTTCAAACTAGGCTATCGCCCAGGCTCTGAATCTGTAGTTCCAGACGCCTTAACTCGAAGGGATCAAGATCTCCCAAAGGATATTCAAGACCCAAGAATCGTTGAAAGAACTAGAACGTTATTACCTCCAAAGCTTTGGATTAACGTTCTAGAGGATAAGACTCCTGCAAGAGAAGAAGCTGCCCAAGAAAATGCTCAAGAAGTAGACAAAGAACCTATCCCCTTTATACAAAATCCCTTTCTCTCAGGTGATCTAAGGGATAGATGGGAAACTGCACTCGAAGGAGATCTAGACTACAGACGTATTTTCCAAAGCGTTCTAAAGCAAGATAGGCAGTTCCCATCTAAGCTAAAGGTTCCTACTTCTATAGGAGATTGTAAAGTCGAAAATAACCAGCTCTACTATAGAGACCGAATCTGGTTGCCCTCCTACGAGCCTCTCTTAACAGGAGTAATTCAAGAAATACACGATTCAGTCCTATCAGGGCATCCTGGACGAGAAGCTACTATTGCTATTCTCTCCAGACAGTTCTACTGGCCGGGATTTGCTCAAGATATACGTCAGTTTATACGCAATTGTGACGTCTGCGGAAGAACTTCAGTCTGGCGAGACAAAAAGAAAGGTTTACTTAAACCTCTTCCTGTCCCTAGCCGTATCTGGCAAGATATTTCAGTAGACTTCATAGTCGAATTACCAGAGAGCCAAAGATGCACAAGACTCTGCGTTATTACTGACCGCTTGGGTAAAGGAACTATCCTGTTCCCAGTGCCTAAAGAACAGTTTGGAGCTGAAGGATTTGCAAAACTATTTATGCAGAACTACGTAAGATTACACTGGCTTCCTAGATCTCTAGTCTCAGATAGGGACACGCAATTTGTTAATGCTTTCTGGAAAGAAGTTTGTCACCTTCTTAAGATAGAGAGAAGACTCTCTACAGCGTATCACCCTGAGACTGATGGATCTACGGAAAGAAGAAATCAAGAAGTTGAAGCCTATCTACGTAAGTTCTGTACATTTAGTCAGAACGACTGGGTCGAGCTCCTGCCTATTGCTCAAATATGCCTCGATAATAGACCAAACCAAGCTACGGGCCTATCGCCTTTCTTCTTAACCCACGGTTATAACATTGAGCATATAGGAACTGTTGAAGCTCCCCAGGAAACCCCTAAGAATCCAAAAGAAAAAGCACAAGATCTTGTAGCAAAATTGAAGGACGCACAAGAATGGGCAGAAACGTCAATGGTATCAGCTCAGCAACAGCAAGAATACTACTCTAATAGAGATCGTGCTCCGGCTGACTCTTTTAAAGTGGGAGACAAAGTCTGGCTCAACCTAAAGAACGTAAAAACCCTACGTCCTTGTAAGAAACTAGACTGGATTCATGGGAAGTATACAGTTACACGAGTTATCAACTCAATCTCTTACGAGCTTGATACACCCAGAGGAATCCACAACCGATTTCATACGTCTTTACTTAGGAGAGCTGGCACAGATCCCCTACCTTCACAATTACAAGATAATACACAGCCGCCTCCTATAGTAACTGAACAAGGAGACGAGGAATACGGTATCGAGGCTATTCTAGCCGCAAGATGGCGCCGGCGAGGTCGACAACAAACGCGAGAAGTCTTAGTTAAGTGGGTAGGCTACGTTGATCCTACGTGGGAACCCCTTAGCGAACTCCAACAAACTACAGCTCTGGACGCTTTTGAAAGTGCCTACGGCAACGTTCTTGAAAACGACGGACCTATACTACGCCCTCAGAGACTACGCTCACATCGATCTACAAGAGAGGGGGGGAGGGGATAATGTTAAGGGATGGAATCCTTCTCTCTAGCTTATCCATGACTGGATTTCCAATTGTTCTCTTGTTATTCTGCAAGCTGTCATGTTCTATTTTGCAAGCTGTCATGTTCTATTTTGCAAGCTGTCATGTTCTATTTCGCAAGCTGCCATGTTCTATTTTGCAAGCTGTCACGTTTCCATTTAAAGATACTTTCTAGAAGGATCTATTGTAAGAGGAGGATTATATATACTAGCTATCCTTCCTGTACTTACACTTTCTTCTCTGTACTTAGATACTTGAAATATAAGCTGTCTTCCCTCACTTGCGAAACACCTTTGAGGGTTGAACTCTTACACTTATCCATGACTGGATTTCCAATTGTTCTCTTGTTATTCTGCAAGCTGTCATGTTCTATTTTGCAAGCTGTCATGTTCTATTTTTGTCAAAGGATAGATCCTTTCTCAACTTATCCTGCTAGTGTCTATCTGGTGGAGCAAGGGCCTCGTCCGACCAAGCGACAACAACAACATGGCGATCTCGCATATCGCACGACTTCTGAGCCCTCTGAGGCTCGTCTTGTATCTAGATTGTTGTTGTAGGACTCGTCCTTCATCCCGATATTCTCCTTATCGTCCTACGAGTCTTTCCCGCCGCTGCGCGCGCCGCGCTTAGCCGTTCACCGCTTCTCGACAGACTTTTCAAGTACACCGCTGGCCTCGACGACGTCTTGGGCATCGTTATATTGCACCAGCATCAGAAATCCCTTCCAAAGAGCTCCTTGGCATCTCTAGGGCTCTGTACTTATTAACAGAGCTGACCTGCTAACGATTTTAAATAGTTATACCGCTTTCTTTATGCCTCCGAAGAAGGATATCACCGCGTCGGTTCCTATCAACTTATCCCTACCACCGGGTCACTCTACTCGCTCCTCTCGTACCCGATCCCCCTCTATTGTCTTCGGGACCCAGAGGTCATCTTCACGGTCTCTTACACCCATTGGCGGCGGGATGACACCTACTCAACCTCAGCCCACGTTAGCCCCGCCACGGGCACCGCCTCTAGCTCTGACCCTCGAACAGGTCGCGATCAACAATGCCCAGGCCGCTGAGGCTCGCGCCGTAGAGGCTCACAGGCTAAGGATGGACCGCGAAAAGGAGGAGCACGACCTCCAGATGCAGGTCAAACGCGAAGAAGCGGCGGCGCGCCTTGCGAAAATTAGGGAGGGCTCTTTACTCGAACTACCGCATGGCACCAGTCGTCCGGGGGCGACTGAGCCGGATAACAGTACGGGTAAGTCCCTCGATAACCAGCTGGTTTCGACACTTCGTATGCGTTTCCCTGCCCTACCCATTCACCTTGCGGAGAGCGTCAAGAATGGCACTTTTGAGCCAATAAACCTCGTACGTTTACGCTTGACGGACCCGGTACCATCTGCATCTCCGGGAGAAGATCGTTTCCGGTTCGACGTCTCTACTGGCACGGCGAATCTCGTCAAAATCAAAGCAACAGCATCGTACGAGGACTATCCAGCACCACGCTTCTGGCTCGAGGCATTCACCTACTACGTTAGCCTCCTCTATATTCTCTTCCCTACTTTGAGCGCTGCAACGTACGAAGCCATCAATACCTTTCGCGCCAAGGCCGAGGCTTTGTGCCTACACTACGACTGGGCCTCCGTGCGCCTCTTGGTCTTCACATTCCACGCCGAAGTAATCCAGCGCGGTATTACGACGGCGAGCCACTGGAACCTCAGCTATGCCTTTCAGGATCGCTTCTGCAATCCACTTACGTCGAAGGCTCATCTCGAGGCTCAACAATTAATGGCAAAGCTTCAGTCGGCAGCTGCTCGTACAGCTTCGAAGAGCTCTGAGAAGCGAAAGCGCAGCGACTCGTCCCTCAAAAACGAGACCTGCCTTAGCTATAACAGAGGAGCATGTACATGGGGTGAGTCGTGCAAGCGCTCCCATGTCTGTACCACTTGCAAGCAAAACCACCCCGCCACCGCTTGTCCGAAGAAGGCTTCAAGGCCTAAGGCGGAGACCGACCCTCTCAAGGTCGCCAAATAGCAGCCAAAGGACGAGTTCCGGTCGAATACGGAGCCCTTGTTTGCTGTATTCCAACCCGATGGCCCGCCGCTGCCTGAGAATAGGTCGCCTTTCAAGCCTCTTGGCTGGATAAGCCTCCTCTCAGGATATCCAGAGCGCACACTGGTGACTAACCTAGTTGGTATTCTCACGTACGGCGCCTCCATCGGTATCTGCGAGCCTCATACGATTCGCGTACGCGGCTTTTCGAACAACTACTTCTCCGACGAGGCGACCGTAGCCGAAGCTACGGGCTACGTTGCGAAGGAGCTGGCCGCCGGCCGATTGGCTATCTCTACAGACCCGGGCCTGTTTATCGCTCCTCTTGGGATGGTCCCAAAACAAGACGGAACCTTACGCCGGATCCACGACCTCTCTTGGCCGCCCCAAACTTCAGTCAACGACGCCATTCCACGCGTGTTTGGCAAGCTACAGTACACCAGAGTCGACAGAATTGTTCAGCACGTCCTTCGTACAGGCCGGGGCTGTCTTCTAATGAAACGCGACATTGCGCACGCTTTTCGCAACATCCCTGTGGATCTCATTTCGTCCCGGTATCTTGGGTTTTGCCTCAACGGCGTCAATTATCAAGAACTCTGCCTCCCTTTCGGTCTCAGGACTGCGCCATTTATCTTCAATCTCTTTGCGGAAGGTCTCCATTGGGCTCTCGACGAGCAGGCCGGCACGCGCAGTATCCCTACCGCGATCGAGCACTACCTTGATGATTTTATGTTTGTGTGTACGTCAGGAAATTTCGGACCGCGTTTCGGAACTCTGGATCAAGACCACCGATCGACTTGGGATTCCTCGCAAGGATGCCAAAGACGTGGTCGGCACGGCCGTCGAGATATTAGGTCTTCTGGTTGATACGGTACGCTTGGAACTGCGTCTCTCCGACGAGAAGAGAGATTCTTTGATCCAGGCTATCCGTGATCACCTCTCCGAGACAAGGCCGCGGCTCCGGGATACGAAGTCCCTCGCCGGGCGGCTCAGTTGGGCCAGTGCCGTCATCCGCCTTGGCCGGGTTTACACTCGATCGATCTGGGACTACCTGAGCGGAGCATACGGAGAAGTCAATCGGCACTTTCGCCGAGCCCTGACTAGCGGTGTACGAGACGACCTTCTCTGGTGGCTCCGTGCGCTCGAGCTAACCAACGGGGTCTACTTCTTCGATTATCGAAAGCGCCGTTGTTTCCACCTTTACACTGATGCCTCCGGACAACAAAGCCTCGGCGGCTTCTTTTTCGAGTCCTCTGAGACCGATGTCTCTTGGGGGGATTACACCAATAGTATCGCAATCGAGCATGCTTTTATTGCTGAACCGTCCAATCGTTCGGCGTTTATCAACCCTAAGGAGATGGAGGCTGTTGCCGTCGCATTCCTCCGTTGGGGACCGTCTCTCTGGGCACATAATCGGGTTGTTATCCACTGTGACAACTCTACGGCCGTGGCCGGGTTGACGAAGGAGGCTGTTCGTGGTGAGAGCAACACCCATCTCCGCACTATTGTTACTCAGGCCGCTGCCTGCGATATTGTTATCGAAGCCCGCTGGCTTCCATCTACGGCTAACGGCCTGGCCGATGCCCTCTCTCGAGTCCAGTTTGATCGTATCGCCTGGCTCTGCCCCCAATGGGGCTCACCGCTTTCGATCTCACAGTTCCGCTGAACTATTGTTGAACCGTCCGATCGTTCGGCCTTTATTAACCCTAAAGAGATGGAGGCCGTTGCCGTTGCCGTTGCATTCCTCCGTTGGGGACCATCTCTATAGGCATATCCGGCCGACGCCCTCTCTCGAGTCTAGTTTTCGATCGTATCGTCTAGCTGCCTCCGATGGGGCTCACCTTTTTCGATCTCAGTTCCGCTGAACTATTGGTGAACCGTCCGATCGTTCGGCGTTTATCAACCCTAAAGAGATGGAGGCCGTTGCCGTTGCCGTTGCATTCCTCCGTTGGGGACCATCTCTATAGGTACATCCGGCCGACGCCCTCTCTCGAGTCTAGTTTCGATCGTATCGTCTAGCTCTGCCTCCGATGAGGCTCACCGCTTTCGATCTTACAGTTCCGTTGAACTATTGGTGAATTGTCCGATCGTTCGGCGTTTATCAACCCTAAAGAGATGGAGGCCGTTGCCGTTGCCGTTGCATTCCTCCGTTGGGGACCATCTCTATAGGTACATCTGGCCGACGCCCTCGCGAGTCTAGTTTTCGATCGTATCGTCTAGCTCTGCCTCCGATGGGGCTCACCGCTTTCGATCTTATAGTTCCGTTGAACTATTGGTGAACCGTCCGATCGTTCGGCGTTTATCAACCCTAAAGAGATGGAGGCCGTTGCCGTTGCCGTTGCATTCCTCCGTTGGGGACCATCTCTATAGGTACATCCGGCCGACGCCCTCTCTCGAGTCTAGTTTCGATCGTATCGTCTAGCTCTGCCTCCGATGGGGCTCACCGTTTTCGATCTCACAGTTCCGCTGAACTATTGGTGAACCGTCCGATCGTTCGGCGTTTATCAACCCTAAAGAGATGGAGGCCGTTGCCGTTGCCGTTGCATTCCTCCGTTGGGGACCATCTCTATAGGTACATCTGGCCGACGCCCTCGCGAGTCTAGTTTCGATCGTATCGTCTAGCTCTGCCTCCGATGGGGCTCACCGTTTTCGATCTCACAGTTCCGCTGAACTATTGGTGAACCGTCCGATCGTTCGGCGTTTATCAACCCTAAAGAGATGGAGGCCGTTGCCGTTGCCGTTGCATTCCTCCGTTGGGGACCATCTCTATAGGTACATCCGGCCGACGCCGTCTCTCGAGTCTAGTTTCGATCGTATCGTCTAGCTCTGCCTCCGATGGGGCTCACCGTTTTCGATCTCACAGTTCCGCTGAACTATTGGTGAACCGTCCGATCGTTCGGCGTTTATCAACCCTAAAGAGATGGAGGCCGTTGCCGTTGCCGTTGCATTCCTCCGTTGGGGACCATCTCTATAGGTACATCTGGCCGACGCTCTCGCGAGTCTAGTTTCGATCGTATCGTCTGGCTCTGCCTCCGATGGGGCTCACCGCTTTCGATCTTACAGTTCCGTTGAACTATTGTTGAGCCGTCCGATCGTTCGGCGTTTATCAACCCTAAGAGATGGAGGCCGTTGCCGTTGCCGTTGCATTCCTCCGTTGGGGACCATCTCTATAGGTACATCTGGCCGACGCCCTCGCGAGTCTAGTTTCGATCGTATCGTCTGGCTCTGCCTCCGATGGGGCTCTCCGCTATCGTCCTTACAGTTCCGTTGAATTCTTGCTATCCCGGGGATTGCAACTTTGGGCTTGGCGCGCTGTTCGTGGCAGCCGTTCTTTGCAGGCTCATCGGCTTAAGCGCCATGCTACTCTGCTATCGCCGACGTTCGGCAGATACCCTGGTCGGACTCCGGTACTCGTACAAAGCTTGCTAACGTGCTTCGTCCAGCACCTAGCCTCGAGTATACTTCCTACGATAGCGAGCTCCTCCCTACAGTTCATAGGTTCTTCCTCCGTACCCTTCGCGAGCGAAACCTTGGCCTCTCTGATGAGTATATTACCCTCTTATGGTACGGCTTGGCCCAGAACACGCGCAACACGTACGGCGCGGGTATCAAGAGCTGGGAGAGGTTCTGTACGCTGGAGGGCTGTGTAGACTATCCCGCAGAACCCCTCAATCTCGGCGAATGGATGGCAAGGCGTGTCATTACTGGAGGAGCGGAAGGCATCATTTCCGGCGCTACAGCGGCCAGCTACCTCTCCGCAGTACGTTCAAAGCATATCGACCTGGGATACCCTATCAGCGCGTTCGCTGATCCGATGCTCCTACGCGCAAGACAGGGGGCTCTCAACCTCAGGCCTCCGAAGCGCAAGAATAGGCTCCCTATTACTGTACGCATCCTTGAGGGACTGACGGCTGTGGAACCGACCACCGGAGCCGACCTCAATCTCGACACTCTCTTCAAGGTGGCCTATGCTGGTTTCTTCCGCCTTGGCGAGCTGGCTTACACTAGAAGAGATAGGGAGCACCCGCTGTTCTCCTATACTCATGTCTTACGGAGCGATATCGCCTTCCATCGTCATACGCCTAGCCATCAGCCTTACGGGGTCTCTATTTTCCTGAAGCGTAGCAAGACCGATTACGCTAATCAGGGCGTTCCCATCTCCATCGCCGCAACGGGAAAACCTACCTGTGCAGTAGCCGCCCTGGTAAGACTTTTCAGGCACGATCCGAAGCCGCTTTCGGCGCCTCTCTTCGACATCGGCAAAGGGCATTGTTCGGCCGCTGCTGTACACATGCAACTACGCCGACGCCTCCTCGCTACTGGTATTATCTCCTCGCTGGACGACAAGTCCTACACAGGCCATTCCTTCCGCAGGGGTGCTGCTACGGACGCAGCTGCGAAGGGAGTGCCTGAGCTCGAGCTTAAGGCAGCGGGTCGATGGTCCTCCGAAGCTTTCCTCCGTTACATATCCCGTTCGTTCGAACAGCAGCTTGCAATCAGTCGCCTGTTCCTGATATAACACCGTTGTGTTCACCCGATCGCCAAAAGCTATACTCTGCTTCGCTACACCGCTGTGTTTCTCGCCTCTACCCTGGACCGAGTATGTCGTACAGACTCGCCTCCTATCCCACCTCGTTTCCTTCTTGTTTGTCTGGGCCGCAGGCGCTTCGCTTCTGGGCAGTAGGGCACCTCATTTGCCTTCAATCGAGAAGCAATTGAGCCGTGGGCATGCCATCCTGAGACCTACCCCGTGGCTGAAGCCCCGTGTGGCTGAGGAAGCCTGTATGGCTCAGGGCTCAATGGCTTGCTCGCTCACAATGAAAATTCACGTGCCCTGGCCTGCGCCGGCCAATCAACAGATAAAACGTGCCAGATGACCGTGATCCGAAGGCGTGGCGAGATGGAGATAGATGGATGGATTCTTAGCACTACCTGGTAGTTCTCACGTGCGCCTAGCAGGGATTATTCAGGGACCGTTTCACATGCGCTTCTACTCCTTTCTATTCTCTTCTCAGGACAGCATGTCCTTTTCCTACTTGGAAGATTATATATACAAGTTGTTCTTCCTGTACCTACACTTTCTTCTTTGTACTTAGATACTTTGAAATACAAGCAGTCTTCTCTCACTTGCGAAACACCTTTGAGGGTTGAACTCTTACATTATCTAAGTACCGCACCAATACCTCTTGCTGACAGTAAGAGAGAGTCTCTGCAGCAATCGTCAGAGCAAAGAGAAAGCCTTCCATTGAGCGAGGTACCGAGAAAGCCCTCCATCGAGTGAGGTACCGAGAAAGCCCTCCATCGAGCGAGGCACTGAGAAAGCCCTCCATTGAGCGAGGCATTGAGAAAGAGTTTGCTAGGTACCTCATAACCTAGGACGGATGCTACATCTTCTCATTGTGTAGTAATCACGAACGTCGAAGATTGAGAGTTGTTGAAACTTGTCCTTTGCGAAGGGATATCAACAACGTCCAAAGTGACACCCACAAGTTGAAAGTACTCCCAGGTCAATCCTGTTGGTGAGTCAAGGTCCTAAAGAGGACACCCAAGCCATTTCAGTACTCTCAGGAAGAGCCTGTAGAGTCAAGGTCCTAAAGAGGACACCCAAGCCATTTTCAGTACTCTCAGGACGAGCCTGCAGAGTCAAGGTCCTAAAGAGGACACCCCAGCCATTTCAGTACTCTCAGGAAGAGCCTGTAGAGTCAAGGTCCTAAAGAGGACACCCAAGCCATTTTCAGTACTCTCAGGACGAGCCTGCAGAGTCAAGGTCCTAAAGAGGACACCCCAGCCATTTCAGTACTCTCAGGAAGAGCCTGTAGAGTCAAGGTCCTAAAGAGGACACCCAAGCCATTTTCAGTACTCTCAGGACGAGCCTGCAGAGTCAAGGTCCTAAAGAGGACACCCCAGCCACTTCAGTACTCTCAGGAAGAGCCTGTAGAGTCAAGGTCCTAAAGAGGACACCTAACCCAAGAAGCAAGGGCCAACCTCAAGGGCCAAACAAAAAGGAATTTCAAGAAGAGAACACTTGTCCTAACCCAAGAAGCAAGGGCCAACCTCAAAGACCAACCTCAAGAGCCAACCTCAAGGGCCAAACAAAAAGGAAATTCAAGAGAATTCAAGCTGAGATTTTCTAGAAGGTGCTAGAATCTCCAAGAAGCAAGGGCCAACTGTAAGGGCCAATCCACAGTAAATTCTCGCAAAATTTACAAAGAGGAAATCAGAGGTCATCCTAAGACAGCGTAGTCTTAGGAGTCGAAGCTGTAATAAGCTGAGGAAAGAAAGAGTTAGGAAGAGAGATTCAATACCCTTGACCTTCATAGTCCCTAGGAGCTCCGTCCTTAGTAATAAGGGTTGCAGAGCAGACTGTCAAGGATGAAATCAGTCGGAAGGAAACTCAGCCTCAGAGCCTGTACTCGATGATTGGAACGTCAATCAAGATTGATAACCGCCTATTCGAAAGAAAACTTCAGAGGAAGGGAGTTAGTTCTTATCGAGGACATGGAAACAACAGTCGTGCGAATATAGGTGTTTGAGTTGATTCATACGGACCGCAGCCAATGGAGCTCGACAAGATTCAGAGCGGTCCACGTGGATCCAAGAAAGTTACAGGTCAGAAAGCCCAAAAAGAACAACACTGGACGTTTCACGAATCAGGGACAACGATTCGGAAACTCACCCATGGGCTCAGAACACCTCAAGGCTTTACAATCCGATGCGTCAGTACCGCCAATCCACAACATACTGAGCTGGACGGCTTGTTATGAGGACGACTGCAAAGTATATTCCGAGAAGCAGAGCTCCGGATACTACCCTCGGGATAGAGGAGGTTACCAAGGTAACGGCAATGTCAAAGGACATCTCGCTATGATGAGTTCGTCATCTAGCTCACCCGGTCTTTATGGCACTCAGTTGGTATTGCCAAAAGCAGAGTATGGCACAAACCAATTCGGGGTTGGGAATACAATGGCTGCTGTCAAAGTTATCAGTAGATACCCAAGCATGAGAAAGAATCCGGAACACGATCTTCACTGGATGATTCCATCGAACTGGTACAAAGTCAAAGAATGCCCACTGTGGGAGCACAAGTCCGAGGAAGACCCAGGAGAACCAGATTGGGAATTCCACTGGGTTCACGAAAAGGAAGTCAACAATACGACCCTCAGGAAGATCATGAAAATCCCAAACATCAGTACAGATGTACAGCACGTCCACCACAGACACTCACCTATGAATTGCTGCGAGTACGAGGAATGCGATTTACCTCAGCACCAGGAAATGAAAGACCTTGGAGAAATACTCCAAGAGTTGCCAGCCATTTCCGGGAGTTGGTCTACACCAAACGAAAACGAATCTCTACAGACTATGTCGGGCGACGACAGTGAGTCTACAGTAGAAGACAACTCCAACGAAGGAGAATCGAAGGAAGATCTAGAGTTTATGACCTTCCGGCTCTCACGTTTGACACGAGACGTTGAACGAGCAATTGATCAGGACGATTCTCAGTGCAAAGACGTCCATCCAAATGCATGCCTTGACTTCACCTGCCCATACCATCCGAATGGGGCAAGGAACCTTCGACACCTTGTCCGACGATTGGACATCGCAGTCAAAACAAAGCAAGCACGCAAATGGCATGAGAATTCGGGAAACGAGGAGGATCAACAGTAGAGAAGGCCCTGTTGAATCCTAATGAAGCGCCTCATTTTCTGAACAACCTTGGTACATCCAAGATGCTGGTCGAAGGAAAGATCGACGACGTACCAGCATGGGCCTTCATCGACACTGGTGCCGATAGGAATCTTCTAAGCGAGAAATTGGTCGACGAATGGAAACTACCCGTACGGTCGAAACGGCATCCATATCCACTAACTATCGCTGATGGAAGACCTGTCAACTTCAATGGAGGCATAGTGATCTACGAAGCAGACATAATCTTGTGGATACAAGGGAGGAAAGAACAGATTGTTCTAGACGTCACGAATATTGGAGACTCGGATTTGATCATTGGTCTGCCATGGCTTCGAACTCACAATCCGCATATCGACTGGAGAACATTGACGCTCACGTTCCCAGACCAACGATATCCCGTGCAGGCTAGCATGCGCGCTAGAACACGGACAGCACAAAGACCTTTGCGGAAAAGGCCTACACACGTTGAAGTGGCATACTGCTATCGTCTCCAGACAGAGGAGGATAGGTCAGTGTTCCAAATTCCCCATGGGTACCAGGAATTTGCAGGACTTTTTAAAGGGGAATCGATCGAAGATTCTCTTCCACCACACCAACCATGGGATTATGAGATCGAGCTCAAGAATAATGAACAACCAAAGAAGTTCAAGATCTACCCATTGAGGAAAGATCAGCTTGAAACCCTTCGTGAATATATCGACGATTTCACGAAGAAGTTCATCCGGGAGTCGAAGTCACCCGCCGGATATTCAGTTTTCTACGTACCCAAGCCCGATGGTTCACAACGATTGTGTGTCGATTACCGACATCTAAATGAGATTTCGGTGAAGAATGCGTACACGCTGCCTTTAATCCAGGAGTTGAGGGACAGACTCCAAGGAGCCAGATGATTCACGAAATTCGATATTCCTGCGGCTTTTCATCGAATTAGGATTAAGGAAGGTGACGAGTGGAAGACAGCATTCCGCACTCACCTTGAGCACTACGTATACCTTGTCATGCCCTTTGGTTTGACAAACGCCCCTGCGACGCTGCAAGCCTATATGAACAATGTGCTTCGCGAGCACTTAGACAAGTTTGTGTCTGTTTATATGGATGACATTTTGGTTTACTATCGAACGTTCGAAGAACACGCCAATCACGTTCGAACCGTCCTCCGCGCACTACAGATATTTAACTTGCGGCTGAAACCCTCGAAAAGCGAATTCCACAAGCAACGAATCAAGTTCGTTGGATGTTTTGTCTCTCAAGATGGACTTGAGATGGACCCGGAAATTTACCAGAAGGTCCGCGATTGGCCGGTACCCTCGAACGTCAAAGGAGTACAGTCATTTCACGCCTTCGCGAATTATTATCGACAATTCATCGAAAGCTTTTCCGAAGTTGCAGAACCCCTCACGGGATTGATGAAGAAGGGGATTACCTTGGAATGGAACGAGCATGCGCAAAAGGCCTTTGACGCACTCAAGATACGGTTAACAACACCACCCATTCTGCAACTGTTTAACTCAGAAAAAACAGCCACAGTCGAGGCGGATGCGTCCGATCGAGCCCTCGGAGCATGTCTCAGCCAACCTGATTCAGATGGAAAGCTAAGACCAGTAGCTTACCACGCACGAAAATTCCTGAAAGCAGAAGTCATCTACTCCACTTCAGACAAGGAACTCATGGCCATAGTTGATGCCTTCAAGTACTGGAAGCATTATCTTGAAGGAGCGAAACACAAGATTACCGTGTATTCCGATCACAAGAACCTGCGGAATTTCACGACGACAAAGGAATTGAATCGACGGCAACTAAGATGGTCAGAAGAACTGTCATTTTACAACTTCCATATCCTTTACAAGAAAGGAAAGGAAAACGTTAACGCCGATGCATTAAGTCGACGAGAAGACTTCATGGCAGGAGAAAAAGAGAAAGTCGAACGCGCTTTGTTCCGACAGAAGGTGATGCACTTGTGCACCAAGTCTCATCACTTCAGACAGGAAAGTCCTCTTATTGGCAAGAGGTCAGGAACGCGCAGCAAAGGATCCAGATGTACAAGGCTACATTCAATCAGCAGATCAGAATACCCGTATTGAAGACGGATTGCTCCTCTTCAACAACTTGGTATATCTTCCCACGAGCCTTAGGAAACAGTACATCCTACATCAACACGAATCTCCACTCAATGGTCATTGCCGACCAGAGATTGTCCTTTCACGACTTCAGAATACCTTCTACTTCCCGCGCATGCGACAGGAAGTTTTCAAGGAAATAGGAAAGTGTGTTCTTTGCAAAAAGGCCAAGTACGAACGACAGAAACTGTCGCATTAGATACCTTTGAAAGTATCTACGGTGATGTTTTTCAAAACGACGGACCGAGTCTACGTCCTCCTAGGCGTACAAAAAGCAAAACCGCCCCAACGGAAACGGGGGAGAAGAAGGGTAATGTCAAAGGATAGATCCTTTGACAACTTATCCTGGATGGATTCTTAGCACTACCTGGTAGTTCTCACGTGCGCCTAGCAGGGATTATTCAGGGACCGTTTCACATGCGCTTCTACTCCTTTCTATTCTCTTCTCAGGACAGCATGTCCTTTTCCTACTTGGAAGATTATATATACAAGTTGTTCTTCCTGTACCTACACTTTCTTCTTTGTACTTAGATACTTTGAAATACAAGCAGTCTTCTCTCACTTGCGAAACACCTTTGAGGGTTGAACTCTTACAATTTTGCAAGCTGTCACGTTTCCATTTAAAGATACTTTCTAGAAGGATCTATTGTAAGAGGAGGATTATATATACGAGCTATCCTTCCTGTACTTACACTTCTTCTCTGTACTTAGATACTTGAAATATAAGCTGTCTTCCCTCACTTGCGAAACACCTTTGAGGGTTGAACTCTTACAATTTTGCAAGCTGTCACGTTTCCATTTAAAGATACTTTCTAGAAGGATCTACTGTAAGAGGAGGATTATATATACGAGCTATCCTTCCTGTACTTACACTTTCTTCTCTGTACTTAGATACTTCGAAATACAAGCAGTCTTCTCTCACTTGCGAAACACCTTTGAGGGTTGAACTCTTACAATGAGTCTTCTAATAGCAAAAGCTATATCTGGCCTGCACATCACATTGGCCACATCAAAGTTCCCATCTGCTCCTGGTAGCTCCCACTATCTGCTCAAGGATCTGTTGGTCCTGATTTTCTCAGATCATCATAGGAATCCATGGGTGATAGCGTGGGCTTCCCTTTTTCCGCCGACATTCCAAACTTTGCGAGGGCCTCCCTGATGTAGTGTCCTTGGTCAAGCTTCAGGGTTCTCTTCGTTCTGTCTCTAGTGATCCTCATGCCAACAATCTTGTCTGGTTCTCCTAGGTCCTTGATCTTGAAGATCTTCCCAAATTCTTGCTTGAACCATTTGATATTGTCGAGATTTGAGGATGCAATAGGTATGTCGTCTACCCATGTAAAAATCATGATGTCTCTCTCCTTGTGAACCAAAAGACAGGGGTCAACTTCTGATTGGGCAAAGCCCAGCTTCTTCAATTTCTCTACACAGAGTTGGTTCCAGTCTCTTGCTGCTTGTTTCAGACCATACAAGCTCTTCAGCATCTTGAAGACTTTGCCTGGTGGAATGTCTACTCCTGGGGGAGGGATCATGAAGATGTCCTCTTTCAGGAATGATTCGGTGAATGCATTGTTTACATCAACTACATGTATGTTGAGATTCTTCTTGGCAGCAGTAGCCATAAAGCATCTCAGGGTATCATGCCTAACAGTAGGTGCAAAGGTGTCCGTGAAGTCTACATCTAGTTTCTGTGAGAATCCTCTGGCCACAAGCCTTGCCTTGAATTTATCGATTGCTCCACTGATGAGGTACTTCACGTCGAATATCCATTTGGATGTCACAAGATTGGCTTCCTTGGGGGGGACAACCTGGCTCCATGTGTGGTTGCTCTCCAGTGCAGCCAGTTCCTTCTGAATAGCCTCCTTCCATAGGTGGCCCCATTTCTCGTCCTGGATCGCCTCTTTGTAGGTCTTGGGGATAGGGATGTTGTGCTTGGCTCCCACTGTCTCCTTGCACGCAATGAAAGCAGCTTCATCGATCTCACCTAGAAAATCTTTCCCATCTGCAGCAAGCCCACTAGCCATCATCATGATCTGGGCGAACATAGCGTAATCGAGTCTTTTCGATGGTCTCTCGTCCGAGGTAATAGAGTCTGACCTAAGTATCTTACGCCCTGTTGGTTCCTGAGCTTGAGTTGATGCAGGTGTAGAATGTGTGAGAGGCGTAGTCGATATGTTTTTCAATTGACTATCCTGATTGACGAGTATTACAAACTTGAAGAAAAGAGAGAAAGACTAGAATACATGGTTCTATAATCAGTGGTGGTGGGGCTATGGAATCTTCCAGAAGTTTCCAAAGGTTGAGGGCATAGCCGAGAACCACAATCTAGGCCATAGCCTGTGACAGAATGCACAGGTGTAGAGGTAGGTTGAGTAGGGATTGCTGTCTCAGACTCAGCCGGGTAAGATGTCTCTGTTCGACTTGTTGCTTCTGGCCCTTGGGAGTCTGCCAATGCAATTTCCTCTGGCGTGGATTTTCTAACAATTCTCTCAAAGACTGGGAATTTAGGTACCAATTCCCTAGCTGGCCTGGGTGTCTCAACAGTCTCTGGGATTATTGGGAGTTTTCTCGGTCTTCCTCTTGGATTCCTGTTAAGGCTTGCTGAGTTGGTTTGACCTGCCGTTTCGAGGTTCAAACTCAAGTCACCTCCTCTTTGGTCTTCAAGGAACCTTACCGAGCTGTGTGTCTTGATATCCCTGAAATCTGGATCCCAGAACTTCCACATTTTTCTCGTACCTTTGACATATCCCATGAAGACTACAGGCTTGCCAGTATTCATGAATTTGTCAGCCCTGGACTTGGAGGAGTTATGCATTGCCCCTGCAAGCTCCTCTCTCGGGACATGTACGATAGCCTGACATCCCCATACTCGGAGGTGATCAATTGAGGGTTTCCTTCCTGACCATGCTTCTTCTGGGGAGAGCCTGAATCCTTCAACCTCTGGACCGTTGGCGAGAAGATTGCTGACATAGGTATGGGTTTCGATTGCTTCTGGCCAGAACTCAATAGGCATTCCGGAATCCTCGCACATAGCCCGGACATTGTTCTCTGAGGTCTGGATATTCCTTTCCGCAACCCCGTTCTGGTTGGAACTATATGCATCTGTGAACTCAGGGTGAATACCCTCTTCTTTCTCCCAATCTCTCGCCAGCTTGACAAGTTCTCCCGCATTGTCGATCCTCACAGCTTTCAGCTTCTTCCTAGTTTCAGTCTCGGCTGACACTTTCCATTGTCTGAGTTCTTGAGGTGCATCCGACTTCTCTCTCATTGGCCTTGTCCATTTCTTTCGGGAAGCATTTTCGACGATCTGTAGGAACCACTTGAATCCCTTTCTTGACACAGGCAATGGTCCACAGATATCGACTGAGATAAGTTCCATAATTTCTTGCTTCGGTTCCGTCACCCTACCATAGCTTCTTTTCATTTTGGTAGTAAGACAGATCTTGCATGGACAGTCTCTTGACTCAAAGGTAGGAATTGGCTGGTCTAAGGTAGTAACCTTGTGGACGTATCTTAGGGACTTGGCCCCGTAATGGGCAAACCTTCTATGCCATAGCTCCCACTGAGCCTTCTTCCTAGTGAGAGATGGGGACAGCTCCTCACTTTCGTCAAGGGGAATAGGTTCGCCTTCTGCAGAAGGGAAAGCCCATTCAAGCTCATGGACTTTTCTCCCTTTCCTCTTTCCCTTTTCCTGCAAGTTCTTGATGTTTGTAACGATAGGGACTCCTCTCCTAACGATAGTTTGAAGAACAGGTTCTCCATTGGTGCTTGAGAGAACATTGAAGTCTGGTGGCCGAATATCAAATTGAGTCGAGAGTTTATTCCATGATACAAGATTGACTCCGAGTCCAGGTACAAGCAAAACCTTTTCAAGAACTACCTTATTGCCTCTCCTATCCTCCATGACTGCATCTCCTTCATAACTCGCAGAAAGGATTCCGCCTCCAACCTTAATCAGTCTCTTCATAGGTAATGGCTTGAGTCTACCCCTGAAGAGAGATTGTTGGTCAGTCACATGAGATGAGGCGCAGGAATCGAGCAACCATTGCTGGGGTAGGAGCTTACCCATCGCTTCGACGCTGGTATGGGCAACTTCATCGTGGATCTCATCCTCGGAGGAGACCTCCTCTGTTTCCTCGTCTCCAGTCTCAGGTTCTGACTGAGCAGCGTAAGCTCTTGCTGTTTTCTTGGGTCGCTGTTTCTTGACATCTAGGACTATCTTGGAAATCAGTTTCACAAGCTCGTCTTGGCTGAGGCTCTCGGAGGATGAGGATAAATGCGAAGGCAGTTTGGAACTTCGTTGCTTGGTTGTCGACTTCTTGAGGTTGGGACTCTTCCCTGTTCTTCTTTTCTCGACGGTGTCTTTTGCAGCTAAGAGGTGTTCGCAGTCCATAATTAGGTGCGGGCCGTGACAGAGGTAGCAGCTGACATTCTTTCCGCTTTCAGATTTGTTCTATTACGGGACGGTAGCTGGAAAGACGCAGCATACTCGTAGCCAAAGATTGTTTAGATTCAGTTAAAGAGTGAAGGTATCTACAAACAGAGAACCTCAATGAGGTTCTTTCTCTATACTAGGCTCAATCAGGCTTAGGCTCTTAGCCTATACCAACCATGGGCCATGCCCATAACATTACCCCCCTCCTTACCGGGTGTGCAGGACTAAAGAGGGTGTGGTAGGTGGGATAATCAAACAGACAAACGCCATACATCGCTTCTGCCAGCTTGTAGCAGATTCGAAGGCGCTGGCCACCGCTACTCGGTTTCTTCGGGCCCCTGTTTGAGCTCCTATATCTTCGCCGACACCGTCGCCCTTGCCATACTCTGCCTCGAAGCGGTCTAAGTCCTCGACTTCTGTGAATAATGAACGTGGCTGCCAATCGGGATCTGCATAGCCTTTCCATTTGATTAATAACTGACGAACCCAGCCTCGCCCAACCCGTTTCTTCTCTGCGCGAAGTATACGTTCTACTTCAAACTCAGCCTCTGTTTCTTCGGTTTGAGGCACTAATGGTGGCGGCTGGGTATCATCGGATTCTTGTGAGGGCAGTGTGTCGGTTGCGGCTCGGCGGAGTAGGTCAACGTGGAAACGGTTATGGATACCACTTGGCAGGTCAGCCAGCTCGTATACCATCGGGGAGATCTGGTTCTCGACAGTGTATTTGGCTTGCGTCCACGACAGTTTCTTTGATAGCTGCGGAGTATTGATATTCCTAAGGTTCAACCAGACTTTGTCGCCCTTTTTTAACGTTTCGGCAGCTTGACGTGACCTGTTGGTGTAAGAGTTCAACCCTCAAAGGTGTTTCGCAAGTGAGGGAAGACAGCTTATATTTCAAGTATCTAAGTACAGAGAAGAAAGTGTAAGTACAGGAAGGATAGCTAGTATATATAATCCTCCTCTTACAATAGATCCTTCTAGAAAGTATCTTTAAATGGAAACGTGACAGCTTGCAAAATAGAACATGGCAGCTTGCGAAATAGAACATGACAGCTTGCAAAATAGAACATGACAGCTTGCAAAATAGAACATGACAGCTTGCAGAATAACAAGAGAACAATTGGAAATCCAGTCATGGATAAGCTAGAGAGAAGGATTCCATCCCTTAACATTATCCCCTCCCCCCCTCTCTTGTAGATCGATGTGAGCGTAGTCTCTGAGGGCGTAGTATAGGTCCGTCGTTTTCAAGAACGTTGCCGTAGGCACTTTCAAAAGCGTCCAGAGCTGTAGTTTGTTGGAGTTCGCTAAGGGGTTCCCACGTAGGATCAACGTAGCCTACCCACTTAACTAAGACTTCTCGCGTTTGTTGTCGACCTCGCCGGCGCCATCTTGCGGCTAGAATAGCCTCGATACCGTATTCCTCGTCTCCTTGTTCAGTTACTATAGGAGGCGGCTGTGTATTATCTTGTATTTGTGAAGGTAGGGGATCTGTGCCAGCTCTCCTAAGTAAAGACGTATGAAATCGGTTGTGGATTCCTCTGGGTGTATCAAGCTCGTAAGACATTGAGTTGATAACTCGTGTAACTGTATACTTCCCATGAATCCAGTCTAGTTTCTTACAAGGACGTAGGGTTTTTACGTTCTTTAGGTTGAGCCAGACTTTGTCTCCCACTTTAAAAGAGTCAGCCGGAGCACGATCTCTATTAGAGTAGTATTCTTGCTGTTGCTGAGCTGATACCATTGACGTTTCTGCCCATTCTTGTGCGTCCTTCAATTTTGCTACAAGATCTTGTGCTTTTTCTTTTGGATTCTTAGGGGTTTCCTGGGGAGCTTCAACAGTTCCTATATGCTCAATGTTATAACCGTGGGTTAAGAAGAAAGGCGATAGGCCCGTAGCTTGGTTTGGTCTATTATCGAGGCATATTTGAGCAATAGGCAGGAGCTCGACCCAGTCGTTCTGACTAAATGTACAGAACTTACGTAGATAGGCTTCAACTTCTTGATTTCTTCTTTCCGTAGATCCATCAGTCTCAGGGTGATACGCTGTAGAGAGTCTTCTCTCTATCTTAAGAAGGTGACAAACTTCTTTCCAGAAAGCATTAACAAATTGCGTGTCCCTATCTGAGACTAGAGATCTAGGAAGCCAGTGTAATCTTACGTAGTTCTGCATAAATAGTTTTGCAAATCCTTCAGCTCCAAACTGTTCTTTAGGCACTGGGAACAGGATAGTTCCTTTACCCAAGCGGTCAGTAATAACGCAGAGTCTTGTGCATCTTTGGCTCTCTGGTAATTCGACTATGAAGTCTACTGAAATATCTTGCCAGATACGGCTAGGGACAGGAAGAGGTTTAAGTAAACCTTTCTTTTTGTCTCGCCAGACTGAAGTTCTTCCGCAGACGTCACAATTGCGTATAAACTGACGTATATCTTGAGCAAATCCCGGCCAGTAGAACTGTCTGGAGAGAATAGCAATAGTAGCTTCTCGTCCAGGATGCCCTGATAGGACTGAATCGTGTATTTCTTGAATTACTCCTGTTAAGAGAGGCTCGTAGGAGGGCAACCAGATTCGGTCTCTATAGTAGAGCTGGTTATTTTCGACTTTACAATCTCCTATAGAAGTAGGAACCTTTAGCTTAGATGGGAACTGCCTATCTTGCTTTAGAACGCTTTGGAAAATACGTCTGTAGTCTAGATCTCCTTCGAGTGCAGTTTCCCATCTATCCCTTAGATCACCTGAGAGAAAGGGATTTTGTATAAAGGGGATAGGTTCTTTGTCTACTTCTTGAGCATTTTCTTGGGCAGCTTCTTCTCTTGCAGGAGTCTTATCCTCTAGAACGTTAATCCAAAGCTTTGGAGGTAATAACGTTCTAGTTCTTTCAACGATTCTTGGGTCTTGAATATCCTTTGGGAGATCTTGATCCCTTCGAGTTAAGGCGTCTGGAACTACAGATTCAGAGCCTGGGCGATAGCCTAGTTTGAAGTTAAACTTAGCTAGTATCTGCGCCCATCTCATTTGCCTTTCATTTAGTTCCCTTTTTACCATAAACTTCTCAAGGTTCTTGTGATCTGTGAGGATAATGAATGGCTTACTTAGGCTTAGTAGCTCGCTAGTCCAATGGACTAGAGCTTTGACTATAGCCATAAGTTCTTTGTCGTGGATATCATAATTGCATTCGGCTGGCAAGTGCTTAGTAGAGAAGAAAGCACATGGTTTCCAGTTACCTAGCTCATCTTTTTGACTAAGTACTGCTCCGGAAGCCCAGCCTGAAGCATCAGGTTCTACTCGCGTAGGCTTATCTTCATCAAGTGCAGACAGGACAGGTTCTTTGCAAAACTCTGCCTTAAGTTTTTGAAAAGATTCTTCTTGCTCCTTTCCCCATAAAAATGGAGTATTCTTCTTTGTAAGGCGAACCAGAGGCTCCCTTATTGTTGAGTTATCTTTTACAAAGTCACGGTAGAAGTTTGTAAAGCCTAGGAAGCCACGTACTCCTCGTAGAGTAGTAGGACGTTCCCATTCTTTAATTGCTTTGATCTTCTCCGGATCCATGTGTAGGCCCGTTTCAGTATCTATAACGAAGCCTAGATACTTGACTCGTTTGGTATTAAACTCGCACTTCCGAATATCAAGGTATAACCCAGCGTTAAGGCAGCTTTGAAGTATCTTTTCAGTCTTTTCTTCATGGTCTTTAAGGTTCTTTGAAGAGTATATTACTATATCGTCTAGATAAGCTGAGCAGAACTCGTCTAGGTATCGTCGAAGGATATAGTTTATATACCGTTGAAAAGACGCAGGTGCACCGGTTAAGCCAAAGGGAGTAACTAGCCATTCAAATAGACCATATCTAGTTCGAAAGGCAGTTTTGAACTCATCTCCCGTTGCGATTCGAATCTTGTGGAAGGCAGCATTTACATCAAGCTTACTAAGATACTTAGCACGAGCTAAGGTTAGTAAAGTCTCTTTTACTAACGGTAGCGGGTACCTATCCTTTCGAGTAATTGCGTTTAAGGCTCGGTAGTCTACGCAAAAGCGTAAGCCCCCTCCTGGTTTCTTCACAAAGAGAACTGGAGACGCAGCAACTGATTTACTCTCTCGGATAAAGCCTTTATCTAGTAGCTCTGTAAGAGTCCTTCGCAAAACAAGGAGTTGTTCTCGACCCATACCATATAGAGGTCCCCAAGGAAGTGGTTTTCCTTCTTCTATAGGTATTTCGTGATCAATCCCAGGGCGATGCGGTGGTAGTCTCTCGGCCCTTTTAGGATCAAAGACAGCAGCGTACTTATGAAACCTCTTAGGTAGCAATTCCAGTATTTGCTCTGTTGTCAAAGGGACTTTCGGCTTCAAGGCAATATCAATATCTCGAAGAGTAACAGCAAATACTCTAGACGCGTCTTTGATTTTCTCAAGTGTAGAAGTGACAAGGCGGTGGAATCTTACGGGCGCTACTTGTTGTATATCAAGTTTGTCTTCAAATTTAGCATCGCGAATGCTAATCCCGTTTGCAAAGGTAAGAGTACCTTTAGATTCATTGATAACGGCTTTGGTGTCCTTGAGAAAAGGCCTGCCTAGTAGAAGATCCTCAAATTGTCCCGGGACTATATAAGCAAAAGCGTTGCATATAAGTCCCCCTAAATCTAGGTTCAACTTCGCAATTTTTGTCACTTGGGTCTGTCCTTCTTCCTTAAGAACTCCACCTATAGTACGCGGACTAATAGGGAGTACTTCAAGGTCCATCTGCGAAGCTTTCTCCTCGTTTATTGATGCGTAGCAGCTAGATCCATTATCAAGGAGAGTTTTAAGAGAGTATATATCGTTCACTATAGTATTTGTGTAGAAAAGGCGGGAGAGCATCTTGGGTCTGAACTGCTCCCATTCTTTTTCTATCCGAGAACGGTGTGAATCAGTGTCTTTGTTCGAATTCAAAATACTATTTACTCTCTCAATTGACTCCTTTGACAATTTTGCTCTATCTACTCTACGCCTCCATCCACGACTTTGGATAGAGGCTACTCTTTTTCCGAGTAGTCCTCTTCTTCAACTTCTTCATTCTCCTCAGTGGTTCCTTTGGCCCTTTTTGAACCAAGTTGCGTGACTCTTTCTACCTCTGTATCCAACCAGCAGTCTTTCATTCTATGGCCGGCCTTCCCACAGCGTAAGCAGAGGTTATTTGCCTTCCTATATTCATAGGCTTTAGACGAAATTTTTAACTTGTTTACGCGTGTAGGCTCCCAGTCCATAGCGTTCAGATCTTTAAAAGACTTCTCTTTATCTCTGAATCGTAACTTATCTTCTGAGGAAGAGAGCATCTTTGCTGTAGTGATTTGCATACTTGTATTCAAAAGATCGGACACAAACTGCTGGTAGGAGGTACTCTGAGATTGGCCTATTCTCTGGTTTCGCAGCTCTTGATTTATTGCTTTGTGTAGAAATGCAATTTTAACAGCGTCAGGCCAAGTCATTCCTCCAGCATTAGCAAGAGTGGTTTCAAAACGGGGAAGAAAAGAGAAGAAGGGTTCTTTCTCTTTTTGTTTGATTGTGGACAGGCTTACAGTAGCTCTTTGTTGTTGTACTGGATCGCCATAGAAGTTGTCCATATACTGTAACAATTTCTGTCCCGTTTTATCTTCCTCTGGAGCTGTCTTTACGTAGGCCAGAGTAGCCTGAGCTGCGGAGCCTCGTAGAGAGGAGAAGATGTAGGCAAATTGGTTCCTACTATCCCCTATAGATTCTGCGTCTATCTCCAACTTCATCCTTGCTTGTTGAAACCACTGAGCCCATTCAGAACGCTTGCCATCAAATTCTTGGAGCTTAGGAAGTACAGCTTTCTTCCTATGTATTCTGTCTTTTTGTGAATTCTTAGTCTCTTGTCCTTCTACTACGTTCTCAGAGCGAGTAGTGTTAGGCAAGATTGTAAGAATACGCGTAATAGCATCGTTCTGAATGGCTAGTTGATGTTGTAATGCTGCCATAGCTTCTTGTAGGGCTTGGGGTTCTTGAGGAACTCTTTGTTCCTGATCTTCTCCTTCCATATTTTCACCTATGAGAGATAATAGAGAGCACTACTATACACACTCCTAGGCTCTACTCTAGAGATTTGCTAGGCAGTATAGAGTCAATGCCTATTAGTATAGGAAGGTGACTATAGAATCCCAGAAGGATTTTTTTACACTATAGTCCGCTCTGCAATCCTTATTACTAAGGACAGAGCTCCCAGGGACTGTGAAGGCCAAGTGTATTAAATCTCTCTCCCTAGCTCTTTCTTTCCTCAGCTTATTACAGCTTCAACTCCTAAGACTACGCTGTCTTAGGATGACCTGCCCTTGCTTCTTGGAGATTCTAGCACGTTCTAGAAAATCTCAGTTTGAATTCTCTTGAATTCCCTTTTTGGATTGGCCCTTTCGGTTGGCCCTTGCTTCTTGGAGATTCTAGCACCTTCTAGAAAATCTCAGCTTGAATTCTCTTGAATTCCCTTTTTGTTTGGCCCTTGAGGTTGGCCCTTGAAGTTGGCCTTTGAGGTTGGCCCTTGCTTCTTGAGTTAGGACAAGTGTCCTCTTCTTGAAATTCCTTTCTGTTTGGCCCTTGAGGTTGGCCCTCGCTTCTTGGATTAGGACAAGTGTCCTCTTCTTGAAATTCCTTTTTGGAGCTTGCTCTCTGTGAGCCTTTCTTCCTTTGTAAGACTGAGGTACTTAGATAATGTAAGAGTTCAACCCTCAAAGGTGTTTCGCAAGTGAGGGAAGACAGCTTATATTTCAAGTATCTAAGTACAGAGAAGAAAGTGTAAGTACAGGAAGGATAGCTAGTATATATAATCCTCCTCTTACAATAGATCCTTCTAGAAAGTATCTTTAAATGGAAACGTGACAGCTTGCAAAATAGAACATGGCAGCTTGCGAAATAGAACATGACAGCTTGCAAAATAGAACATGACAGCTTGCAAAATAGAACATGACAGCTTGCAGAATAACAAGAGAACAATTGGAAATCCAGTCATGGATAAGCTAGAGAGAAGGATTCCATCCCTTAACAGTTGGCGTCGTTCTCCATCTTCTGCTGGGACCAGGCCATCGCTGCCTGTGCATATTCTTGTGCCTCTTCTATTCGTTGCACAAAGGTCTCGGCATCGGCTGTTGGTGAGTTACTGGGTGAGATTCGTTGTACTTTCTGGATTGGTTCCGCATGGTAGCCGTGAGTTAGATAGAATGGACTCATCCCTGTGACTGAAGAGTCACGATTGTTCAGTGCTAACATAGCCGTAGGTAGTAGCGTTGGCCAGTCTAGTTGGGAGTATGCGATGAAGGCGCGGAGATAGCGTAGAACTTCCTGGTTCATACGCTCGGTCGCGCCATCGGTCTGTGGATGAAAGGCTGTAGAGAGTCTCTGCTCAATCTTTGTAAGTTCGCAAAGCTTCCTCCAAAAACGACCTGTCCAATTGCTGCCTCTGTCCGACGTCAATGCCATGGGAAATCCGTGGTAGCGATAGTGGCATTGTAAGAACCTTTTCGCGCACTCTTTGGCGCTCATTGTAGTCATAGCCTCCAACGTAACACTTTTGAGGAGGCGATCTGTGATAACCATGAGGTATTTTGGGCCGTTTTCCTCCGCGGGCAAATCAGTCATGAAATCGATTGATAGCTCGCTGTGGAAGCGGGCCGGGATTGGAAGTGGTTTCAGAAGACCTCGCTTCTTATCACGCCATATTCCTGTTCTCCCACATACGTCGCAATTACGTACAAACTGCCGGACTGTCTTGTATTGTTGGGGCCAAAAGAAACTTCTGGATAGAATCGCAAGCGTGCTATCTCTCCCTGGGTGTCCAGTAACATGGGAATCGTGAGTTTGTTGGACCAGCGTTGTTCGCAGCGGTTCCCAATCTGGTACCCATAGGATCCCTCTTCTCGTGACCGCGCCGTGGTCGTCTACTTCGCATTCGGGTAGCTGTACCGACAACTTGAGCTCTGGAGGAAAGGAACGTTCGCCAGTAACTATAGCCGTATGAATAGCTTCGTAGGATTGGTCCTCTGCTATTGCGCGATCCCAGAGAAGTTGTAACTCTGGTTTCTCGAAAAGATCGCATCCTTTTGCAACTGACCGGTTTTGACCGTACCTAGTAGTGGACCGGTGTTGACCGTTTTCGGCAGTCAGCTGGTGTCGACCGTCCAGTCCAGTATTTTGCTGGGGCTCCCGTATAACGTCCCATGTACTATTGGATGTATTCGGTGTATTGACTGGGCAGATAAGGGCTTGTATTGCGATTGTTTCGGTCGTCCTCTCGGAAAGAGGAGGAAGCCATTCGTCCTTGATCAACTGGGCCACTCGCCCTTGTAGTCTCTCGTCGTTCTTGTCATGTGGCATATCTTGATGTCTTCTTGATAGTGCGTCTGGTCTTTGCGCTAGTTTTCCGGCGCGAAATTCCAGCTGGAATTGGTACTCAGATAGAATTAGCGACCATCTTGCTTGTCTCTCTGACAAACGCTGCGCTGTCATAAAGTAGCGGAGATTCTTGTGATCGGTAAGGACTTTGAAAGGTGCTGCAACACTGCGTAGTTCTCCTCTCCAGTGTTCAATGGACTTGATTACTGCCAGTAATTCTTTATCGTGGATCTCGTAGTTACATTCAGCCGCAGTGAGCTTGCGGGAGAAGTATGCTACTGGTCGTAGTTTTCCTTTCATATCCTTCTGCGACAACGTGCCTCCCAGCGCGTAGCCAGAGCAGTCGCACTCGAGTACCGTATCCAGGTCTGGATTCCAGTGAGCCAGTATTGGGCCGGAGATGAATAGCTCCTTCAAGACTTGAAAGGCGTTCTCATGTTCTTTGTTCCAGACAAAAGCGACGGCCTTCCGTGTTAACTTGATTAAGGGGTCGGAGAGCTCTGAGAAGTTGTCGATGAAGTCTCGGTAGAAATTTGCAAAGCCTAGGAAGGAGCGTACGCCTGTGACATTGACTGGAGCCTCCCATTCTTTAATCGCGGCAACTTTCTCTGGGTCGACTTTGATCCCTTCTCCTGCAGTGATAATGAACCCCAGATATTTGACCTCCTGAACAGCAAACTCGCACTTGCTTAAGTCTAGCCGAAGTCCAGCAGTCTTGAGCTTGGCAAGAATTTGGTTAACCTTAACCATGTGATCCAGATAGTCGCCGTCGCTCCATATCAAGACATCGTCCATGTAGGCTGAACAGCTGTAAGAGTTCAACCCTCAAAGGTGTTTCGCAAGTGAGAGAAGACTGCTTGTATTTCAAAGTATCTAAGTACAGAGAAGAAAGTGTAAATACAGGAAGGATAGCTCGTATAAATAATCCTCCTCTTACAATAGATCCTTCTAGAAAGTATCTTTAAATGGAAACGTGACAGCTTGCGAAATAGAACATGGCAGCTTGCGAAATAGAACATGACAGCTTGCAAAATAGAACATGACAGCTTGCAGAATAACAAGAGAACAATTGGAAATCCAGTCATGGATAAGCTAGAGAGAAGGATTCCATCCCTTAACATTATCCCCTCCCCCCCTCTCTTGTAGATCGATGTGAGCGTAGTCTCTGAGGGCGTAGTATAGGTCCGTCGTTTTCAAGAACGTTGCCGTAGGCACTTTCAAAAGCGTCCAGAGCTGTAGTTTGTTGGAGTTCGCTAAGGGGTTCCCACGTAGGATCAACGTAGCCTACCCACTTAACTAAGACTTCTCGTGTTTGTTGTCGACCTCGCCGGCGCCATCTTGCGGCTAGAATAGCCTCGATACCGTATTCCTCGTCTCCTTGTTCAGTTACTATAGGAGGCGGCTGTGTATTATCTTGTATTTGTGAAGGTAGGGGATCTGTGCCAGCTCTCCTAAGTAAAGACGTATGAAATCGGTTGTGGATTCCTCTGGGTGTATCAAGCTCGTAAGACATTGAGTTGATAACTCGTGTAACTGTATACTTCCCATGAATCCAGTCTAGTTTCTTACAAGGACGTAGGGTTTTTACGTTCTTTAGGTTGAGCCAGACTTTGTCTCCCACTTTAAAAGAGTCAGCCGGAGCACGATCTCTATTAGAGTAGTATTCTTGCTGTTGCTGAGCTGATACCATTGACGTTTCTGCCCATTCTTGTGCGTCCTTCAATTTTGCTACAAGATCTTGTGCTTTTTCTTTTGGATTCTCAGGGGTTTTCTGGGGAGCTTCAACAGTTCCTATATGCTCAATGTTATAACCGTGGGTTAAGAAGAAAGGCGATAGGCCCGTAGCTTGGTTTGGTCTATTATCGAGGCATATTTGAGCAATAGGCAGGAGCTCAACCCAGTCGTCCTGACTAAATGTACAGAACTTACGTAGATAGGCTTCAACTTCTTGATTTCTTCTTTCCGTAGATCCATCAGTCTCAGGGTGATACGCTGTAGAGAGTCTTCTCTCTATCTTAAGAAGGTGACAAACTTCTTTCCAGAAAGCATTAACAAATTGCGTGTCCCTATCTGAGACTAGAGATCTAGGAAGCCAGTGTAATCTTACGTAGTTCTGCATAAATAGTTTTGCAAATCCTTCAGCTCCAAACTGTTCTTTAGGCACTGGGAACAGGATAGTTCCTTTACCCAAGCGGTCAGTAATAACGCAGAGTCTTGTGCATCTTTGGCTCTCTGGTAATTCGACTATGAAGTCTACTGAAATATCTTGCCAGATACGGCTAGGGACAGGAAGAGGTTTAAGTAAACCTTTCTTTTTGTCTCGCCAGACTGAAGTTCTTCCGCAGACGTCACAATTGCGTATAAACTGACGTATATCTTGAGCAAATCCCGGCCAGTAGAACTGTCTGGAGAGAATAGCAATAGTAGCTTCTCGTCCAGGATGCCCTGATAGGACTGAATCGTGTATTTCTTGAATTACTCCTGTTAAGAGAGGCTCGTAGGAGGGCAACCAGATTCGGTCTCTATAGTAGAGCTGGTTGTTTTCGACTTTACAATCTCCTATAGAAGTAGGAACCTTTAGCTTAGATGGGAACTGCCTATCTTGCTTTAGAACGCTTTGGAAAATACGTCTGTAGTCTAGATCTCCTTCGAGTGCAGTTTCCCATCTATCCCTTAGATCACCTGAGAGAAAGGGATTTTGTATAAAGGGGATAGGTTCTTTGTCTACTTCTTGAGCATTTTCTTGGGCAGCTTCTTCTCTTGCAGGAGTCTTATCCTCTAGAACGTTAATCCAAAGCTTTGGAGGTAATAACGTTCTAGTTCTTTCAACGATTCTTGGGTCTTGAATATCCTTTGGGAGATCTTGATCCCTTCGAGTTAAGGCGTCTGGAACTACAGATTCAGAGCCTGGGCGATAGCCTAGTTTGAAGTTAAACTTAGCTAGTATCTGCGCCCATCTCATTTGCCTTTCATTTAGTTCCCTTTTTACCATAAACTTCTCAAGGTTCTTGTGATCTGTGAGGATAATGAATGGCTTACTTAGGCTTAGTAGCTCGCTAGTCCAATGGACTAGAGCTTTGACTATAGCCATAAGTTCTTTGTCGTGGATATCATAATTGCATTTGGCTGGCAAGTGCTTAGTAGAGAAGAAAGCACATGGTTTCCAGTTACCTAGCTCATCTTTTTGACTAAGTACTGCTCCGGAAGCCCAGCCTGAAGCATCAGGTTCTACTCGCGTAGGCTTATCTTCATCAAGTGCAGACAGGACAGGTTCTACTCGCGTAGGCTTATCTTCATCAAGTGCAGACAGGACAGGTTCTACTCGCGTAGGCTTATCTTCATCAAGTGCAGACAGGACAGGTTCTTTGCAAAACTCTGCCTTAAGTTTTTGAAAAGATTCTTCTTGCTCCTTTCCCCATAAAAATGGAGTATTCTTCTTTGTAAGGCGAACCAGAGGCTCCCTTATTGTTGAGTTATCTTTTACAAAGTCACGGTAGAAGTTTGTAAAGCCTAGGAAGCCACGTACTCCTCGTAGAGTAGTAGGACGTTCCCATTCTTTAATTGCTTTGATCTTCTCCGGATCCATGTGTAGGCCCGTTTCAGTATCTATAACGAAGCCTAGATACTTGACTCGTTTGGTATTAAACTCGCACTTCCGAATATCAAGGTATAACCCAGCCTTAAGGCAGCTTTGAAGTATCTTTTCAGTCTTTTCTTCATGGTCTTTAAGGTTCTTTGAAGAGTATATTACTATATCGTCTAGATAAGCTGAGCAGAACTCGTCTAGGTATCGTCGAAGGATATAGTTTATATACCGTTGAAAAGACGCAGGTGCACCGGTTAAGCCAAAGGGAGTAACTAGCCATTCAAATAGACCATATCTAGTTCGAAAGGCAGTTTTGAACTCATCTCCCGTTGCGATTCGAATCTTGTGGAAGGCAGCATTTACATCAAGCTTACTAAGATACTTAGCACGAGCTAAGGTTAGTAAAGTCTCTTTTACTAACGGTAGCGGGTACCTATCCTTTCGAGTAATTGCGTTTAAGGCTCGGTAGTCTACGCAAAAGCGTAAGCCCCCTCCTGGTTTCTTCACAAAGAGAACTGGAGACGCAGCAACTGATTTACTCTCTCGGATAAAGCCTTTATCTAGTAGCTCTGTAAGAGTCCTTCGCAAAACAAGGAGTTGTTCTCGACCCATACCATATAGAGGTCCCCAAGGAAGTGGTTTTCCTTCTTCTATAGGTATTTCGTGATCAATCCCAGGGCGATGCGGTGGTAGTCTCTCGGCCCTTTTAGGATCAAAGACAGCAGCGTACTTATGAAACCTCTTAGGTAGCAATTCCAGTATTTGCTCTGTTGTCAAAGGGACTTTCGGCTTCAAGGCAATATCAATATCTCGAAGAGTAACAGCAAATACTCTAGACGCGTCTTTGATTTTCTCAAGTGTAGAAGTGACAAGGCGGTGGAATCTTACGGGCGCTACTTGTTGTATATCAAGTTTGTCTTCAAATTTAGCATCGCGAATGCTAATCCCGTTTGCAAAGGTAAGAGTACCTTTAGATTCATTGATAACGGCTTTGGTGTCCTTGAGAAAAGGCCTGCCTAGTAGAAGATCCTCAAATTGTCCCGGGACTATATAAGCAAAAGCGTTGCATATAAGTCCCCCTAAATCTAGGTTCAACTTCGCAATTTTTGTCACTTGGGTCTGTCCTTCTTCCTTAAGAACTCCACCTATAGTACGCGGACTAATAGGGAGTACTTCAAGGTCCATCTGCGAAGCTTTCTCCTCGTTTATTGATGCGTAGCAGCTAGATCCATTATCAAGGAGAGTTTTAAGAGAGTATATATCGTTCACTATAGTATTTGTGTAGAAAAGGCGGGAGAGCATCTTGGGTCTGAACTGCTCCCATTCTTTTTCTATCCGAGAACGGTGTGAATCAGTGTCTTTGTTCGAATTCAAAATACTATTTACTCTCTCAATTGACTCCTTTGACAATTTTGCTCTATCTACTCTACGCCTCCATCCACGACTTTGGATAGAGGCTACTCTTTTTCCGAGTAGTCCTCTTCTTCAACTTCTTCATTCTCCTCAGTGGTTCCTTTGGCCCTTTTTGAACCAAGTTGCGTGACTCTTTCTACCTCTGTATCCAACCAGCAGTCTTTCATTCTATGGCCGGCCTTCCCACAGCGTAAGCAGAGGTTATTTGCCTTCCTATATTCATAGGCTTTAGACGAAATTTTTAACTTGTTTACGCGTGTAGGCTCCCAGTCCATAGCGTTCAGATCTTTAAAAGACTTCTCTTTATCTCTGAATCGTAACTTATCTTCTGAGGAAGAGAGCATCTTTGCTGTAGTGATTTGCATACTTGTATTCAAAAGATCGGACACAAACTGCTGGTAGGAGGTACTCTGAGATTGGCCTATTCTCTGGTTTCGCAGCTCTTGATTTATTGCTTTGTGTAGAAATGCAATTTTAACAGCGTCAGGCCAAGTCATTCCTCCAGCATTAGCAAGAGTGGTTTCAAAACGGGGAAGAAAAGAGAAGAAGGGTTCTTTCTCTTTTTGTTTGATTGTGGACAGGCTTACAGTAGCTCTTTGTTGTTGTACTGGATCGCCATAGAAGTTGTCCATATACTGTAACAATTTCTGTCCCGTTTTATCTTCCTCTGGAGCTGTCTTTACGTAGGCCAGAGTAGCCTGAGCTGCGGAGCCTCGTAGAGAGGAGAAGATGTAGGCAAATTGGTTCCTACTATCCCCTATAGATTCTGCGTCTATCTCCAACTTCATCCTTGCTTGTTGAAACCACTGAGCCCATTCAGAACGCTTGCCATCAAATTCTTGGAGCTTAGGAAGTACAGCTTTCTTCCTATGTATTCTGTCTTTTTGTGAATTCTTAGTCTCTTGTCCTTCTACTACGTTCTCAGAGCGAGTAGTGTTAGGCAAGATTGTAAGAATACGCGTAATAGCATCGTTCTGAATGGCTAGTTGATGTTGTAATGCTGCCATAGCTTCTTGTAGGGCTTGGGGTTCTTGAGGAACTCTTTGTTCCTGATCTTCTCCTTCCATATTTTCACCTATGAGAGATAATAGAGAGCACTACTATACACACTCCTAGGCTCTACTCTAGAGATTTGCTAGGCAGTATAGAGTCAATGCCTATTAGTATAGGAAGGTGACTATAGAATCCCAGAAGGATTTTTTTACACTATAGTCCGCTCTGCAATCCTTATTACTAAGGACAGAGCTCCCAGGGACTGTGAAGGCCAAGTGTATTAAATCTCTCTCCCTAGCTCTTTCTTTCCTCAGCTTATTACAGCTTCAACTCCTAAGACTACGCTGTCTTAGGATGACCTGCCCTTGCTTCTTGGAGATTCTAGCACGTTCTAGAAAATCTCAGTTTGAATTCTCTTGAATTCCCTTTTTGGATTGGCCCTTTCGGTTGGCCCTTGCTTCTTGGAGATTCTAGCACCTTCTAGAAAATCTCAGCTTGAATTCTCTTGAATTCCCTTTTTGTTTGGCCCTTGAGGTTGGCCCTTGAAGTTGGCCTTTGAGGTTGGCCCTTGCTTCTTGAGTTAGGACAAGTGTCCTCTTCTTGAAATTCCTTTCTGTTTGGCCCTTGAGGTTGGCCCTCGCTTCTTGGATTAGGACAAGTGTCCTCTTCTTGAAATTCCTTTTTGGAGCTTGCTCTCTGTGAGCCTTTCTTCCTTTGTAAGATTGAGGTACTTAGATAATGTAAGAGTTCAACCCTCAAAGGTGTTTCGCAAGTGAGGGAAGACAGCTTATATTTCAAGTATCTAAGTACAGAGAAGAAAGTGTAAGTACAGGAAGGATAGCTAGTATATATAATCCTCCTCTTACAATAGATCCTTCTAGAAAGTATCTTTAAATGGAAACGTGACAGCTTGCAAAATAGAACATGGCAGCTTGCGAAATAGAACATGACAGCTTGCAAAATAGAACATGACAGCTTGCAAAATAGAACATGACAGCTTGCAGAATAACAAGAGAACAATTGGAAATCCAGTCATGGATAAGCTAGAGAGAAGGATTCCATCCCTTAACAGAAGGCAATCAAGAAAGTAGCTAGGTACCTCAGGTCATTTCCAGATCTTGGACTGGAATACAGCATTGGAGGACATACTGGGCTTGTGGGATACTCAGATGCAGATTACGCTATGGACAAGGCAGACAGGGTCTCCATCCTAGGATGGGTGTTCTTTCTTGCTGGAGCACCAGTTGCCTGGATGAGCAAGAAGATGAAGTCAGTAGCAACCTCTACGATGGAAGCTGAATACATGGCAATGAGCAGCGGTGGTAAACAAGCTCAATTCCTTTCATCGCTCTTGAGGGAAATGGGACATCCGGACATGGTAGGCAAGAACGCTTTTGAGCCTCTCATGGTTCTGAAGGGAGACAACCAAGCTTGTCTCAGCCTGGTTAAGGACTCCCATGCTCATGAGAGATCTAAACACATTGACATCGCATACAACAATGTCAGAAGAATGAGGGAAAGGAACCAATTGATCGTGGAGTTCTGTCCTACTGCAGACATGGTTGCAGATGGGTTGACTAAGCCAAAGAATGGTCAACAGTTCCAGAACTTCTTACATCAACTGGGAATGGTATAGCTAAGGTCTAGGCATGAGTGGGAGTGTTGAACAGTGGCATGCCAGTCCTTGATACCTCAGGCATAGTGCACGTGATAGATGCCAAGGGATGCATTGACATGCATATATATGCATGCAGATGCAACGGTGTACTTAACCTCTGCAGTCAATACAGTCAAGTCACAGGGTGTTACGGATACTGTCACGTGAGCGTGTACAGGATTATATTTGATGCATTCGTATGCATTTGGATTCCTAAGTGCATACCATCATGTCTTCTTATGATTGGATGATTGTTACACGGGGTTGAAGGATCACGTGGTTGATCATTCTTGGCAAGGTAAGCAGAATGAACGTTTGTGTTCATTCCGCTCAGGCTGTTCATCATGATCGGGATGATCATAATGAACGGAGGATTTTCATAGAGATGGGATCTCTATATAAAGAACGAGACACTGCTCCCTCAGTATCTCGTATCTTCACTCTCATAGTTACTTCGCTATTGCTTTAGTTACTTAGCACAATTCACGACTCTTATATCTCACAAACTTCGCTACACTTATTTGATACGATATTGTCGCCCCAGGATTACTTGAACCTCACTGTACGGAATAGCTGTAAGAGTTCAACCCTCAAAGGTGTTTCGCAAGTGAGAGAAGACTGCTTGTATTTCAAAGTATCTAAGTACAAAGAAGAAAGTGTAGTTACAGGAAGACTTTCCTGAGAAGAGAATAGAAAGGAGTAGAAGCGCATGTGAAACGGTCCCTGAATAATCCCTGCTAGGCGCACGTGAGAACTACCAGGTAGTGCTAAGAATCCATCCAGGATAAGTTGAGAAAGGATCTATCCTTTGACAATAGCCAATTCCAGCTATATTACTTGAGCCATAGCCTCTGCGTAACACGTAATCCTCCTCCTGGTTTCTTAACAAAAAGAACAGGAGATGCAGCATCTGATTTGCTTTCTCTGATAAAGCCTTTCTCCAGCAGTTCTGTAAGTGTTTTTCTCAAGACAAGAAGTTGCTCTCTACCCATACCATATAGAGGTCCCCAAGGGAGTTGCTTTCCTTCCTCTATAGGTATCTCATGATCGAACCCAGGGCGAAAGGGAGGTAACTTAGCAGCTCTTTTTGGGTCAAATACCGCGATATACTTGTGAAATCTTTTCGGTAGTTTCTTACGGATTTGTTCAAGGGTCAATGGTACCTTCGGCTTCAAGGCTTCGTCAAGATCCTTTAGAGTAATAGCGAAAACTCTAGAGAATTCTTTTCTCTTGATTGTTGACGTGACAAGTTGGTGGAACTTAATGGAATTCATCTGTTGAATATCTAAGTTCTCTTGAAACCGGATGTCTTTGATACAAATATCTTTCCCCTTAAACGTAAGAGTGCCTTTGGATTCGTCAAGAATTGCTTTGGAGTCTTTTAGGAAGGGCCTTCCTAGTAAAAGATCTTCGAATTGCCCAGGAACGATGTAGGCAAAAGCGTTACAACAGTATCCTCCCACATCAAGATTCATGTTAGCAATTCTCGTCACTTGGGTCTTTCCTTTTTTGAGAACTCCACCTATTATCCTAGGACTAATAGGGAGCTGTTCAAGGTTCAATTGAGAGGCTTTCTCCTTGCTTATCGATGCGTAGCAGCTGGACCCATTATCAATTAGTGCTGTAAGAGAGTGTACATCATTTATAATAACATTGGTATAAAAGAGTTGGGAAATCATCTTTGGCTGAAATTGTTTCCATTCTTTTTCTACCTGAGAGGAGTTTGAAGAAATGATATTGTTCACTTTTCGTACAGATTCTATTGATAATCTAGGTCTCTTCTGCTCACGCCTCCATCCACGACTTCGGATAGAGGCTACTCTTTTTCCGAGTAGTCTTCTCCTTCTTCCTCTTCTCCTTTCCCTTGCGCAATTTCCAGTTCTCTTCCTGGTAGTTTCCTGGTAGTCGTTTGAGATACTCTTGCCTCCCTTGCAGTACAGTCCTTAATTCGGTGACCGGCCTTCCCACAGCATAAACAGAGGTTGTTAGCACGTCTGTACTCGTAGTCCTTAGGTGCAATGTTTAACTTGTTTGCTCGAGGGGTGGGTTCCCAGTCCATGGCATCCGAATTTGTTTTCAAAGCCTTACTTTTGAATAGAGCGTTACTATCTGAAGAAGATAAAATCTTTCCAGTAGCAATTTGCATACTCGTATTCAAGAGTTCGGACACAAATATCTTGTAGGAATTGCTTTGAGGATGTCCAATTCTCTGTAAACGGAGTTCGTTGTTTATTGCCTTATTCAAAAACGCAATTTTCACAACATCAGGCCATGCCATTCCTCCGGCATCGGCAAGAGTACTCTCAAACTTCGGAAGGAAGGAGTAGAAGGATTCTTTGTCTTTTTGCTTCATAGTCGTAAGACTAACAGTGGCTCTTTGTTGCTGTACAGGATCACCGTAGAAGTTATCCATATACTGAAGTAGCTGCTTTCCTGTTTTATCTTCTTCAGGAGAAGATTGAACATAGGCTATAAGGTAGCCTGAGCAGCAGAACCCCGTAAGGATGCAAAGATGTAAGCGAATTGTTGATATTCATCTCCTACTGCTATTCCATCAACTTCTAACTTCAGCTTAGCTTGTTGATACCACTGGGCCCACTCAGAACGCTTTCCGTCAAACTCTTGAAGCTTAGAAAGTATTGATTTCTTCCTCTCCTGGGAGACAGTTCTCTCTTGGACTGAGCTACTTTCTTCTTGACAAGGAGGAATAGAAGCACGAGTTGTGAGTTGTACAAGGAGTTGTTGAATCATAGTATTCTGAGCAGCCATTTGATCCTTCAAAGCTGCTACTTCCCCTTGTAGAGCTTGAACTCGATCTTGAGATTGAGAGACATTCTCTCCTTGCTCTTCTTCCATCTTGAACAACTTCAAAACCTTTTATCAATGAGAGACAATAGACAATAGGAACCACCCTATACACACTCCTAGGCTCTGCCCCAGAGATTTGCTAGGCAGTATAGAGTCAACACCTATTAGTATAGGAAGGTGACTATAGAATCCCAGAAGGATTTTTACACTATAGTCTGCTCTGCAACCCTTATTACTAAGGACAGAGCTCCCAGGAACTATGAAGGTCAAGGGTATTGTATCTCTCTCCCAAGTTCTTTCTTTCCTCAGCTTCCCAGCTTCAACTCCCAGAACTGTTTTTGTTCTAGGATAACCTATCCTGTGATTGGCTCTCAATTAGCCGTGCAATCAGCCCTCAATTGGCTGTTCAAATGGTCGCACGGGCGCGCTTCCGGTTCCGACGAGTTGTTTGATCACGTGACTGGTCACGTGACACGTCTCGAGTAGATTGGTTAGAATGCGGTGGAATGCGCTCGAATACGCGCCGACTTGACTCCTCAACAGGTTTGACCTGGGAATACTGAAATCGCGGGTGTTCTCTTTAGGACCTTGACTCTTCAGGCACTTCCTGAGAGTACTGAAATCGAGGGTGTCCCTTTTGGACCTTGACTCCTCAACAGGCTTGACCTGGGAGTACTGAAATCGAGGGTGTCCCTTTTGGGCCTTGACTCCTCAACAGGCTTGACCTGGGAGTACTGAAATGGCTTGGGTGTCCTCTTTAGGACCTTGACTCTACAGGCGCTTCCTGAGAGTACTGAAAGTAGTTTGAAGGTACTTAGATAATGTAAGAGTTCAACCCTCAAAGGTGTTTCGCAAGTGAGAGAAGACTGCTTGTATTTCGAAGTATCTAAGTACAAAGAAGAAAGTGTAGGTACAGGAAGAACAACTTGTATATATAATCTTCCAAGTAGGAAAAGGACATGCTGTCCTGAGAAGAGAATAGAAAGGAGTAGAAGCGCATGTGAAACGGTCACTGAATAATCCCTGCTAGGCGCACGTGAGAACTATCAGGAACCTACCAGGAATTGCTAAGAATCCACCTAGGATAAAATAGATATAGAATACCATCCCGTGACAGGTATCAAGGACTGGCATGCCACTGTTCAACACTTTTCCTACTTAAAAGATTATATATACAAGTTGTCCTTCCTATACCTACACTTTCTTCTTTGTACTTAGATACTTGAAATATAAGCTGTCTTCCCTCACTTGCGAAATACCTCTGAAGTTTGACCCCTTACAGGGACTATATGTACAAGTTGTCCTTCCTGTACCTACACTTTCTTCTCTGTACTTAGATACTTGAAATATAAGCTGTCTTCCCTCACTTGCGAAACACCTTTGAGGGTTGAACTCTTACATTGGGTCTTACCAGAGGTGTGGTTTCGCAACTGTGGTTTTGATAGAGGGAAGGGTTTTGCCCCTCCGAAGGAGCGTAGGTGGGGAGTTTAGTTATAATGTCGGGTGTTCCGAAATCCCAGGGAGTGCTTGTACCGCTTCGGGGGCCCGGAGTTCGAGGGTTATTGCGGGTTTCTCCCATGGTTTTGGCAGTGGTAGTGGTCGTGGATTACGACGACGGCGGTTCTCTTCATTTTAGCATCTTGAATTTCCATTTTGATCTGTCGGGCTTTGATTTCGTCGTCATACTGTGTCTCGGTCGGCTGGCTCCTCCCTAGAGGTATAATATGCGAGGTAGGTTCGTGCATAATCGAGGGTAGGTTGTATTGTTTTCGTTCCTCGTGGTCTGGCCAGAGTAATCGATGATTCGCGACATCGGTGTAGATGTGGTTATGAGAAAGCCATTCCCTTCCGAGAATGAAGTTGTGGTTGGATAGGGTCACTTCCAAGAAGGTGTGACGGCTTGCTAGGCTACTGGAACAACCACAGTATTCAAGCACCTAACAAGGCGCCACAGTACACGAGCCATGTGACGGCTTGCTAGGCTACTGGAACAACCACAGTGTCCAAGCACCTAAGAAGGCGCCACAGTACACGGGCCACAGCAAGACCTATAAGTAGGCCTTGCCCCCAGCCCCCATTTACATAGCTATCTGTAGTTCACTATCACATTTAGTCCATACCTGATTGCTGCTCACGCCTTTCATTAGTTAATACTAGCCGTGACAGAAGGGGACTCGGTATTCGTGTTTTCCACAAATCGTAAGATCGAGTATAATAGCGTGGGTAATTGTCTCGCTTGTACCGTTCTTAAATCCTGTTGCGGAAACAGCAGTGGGAAGTTAGATTCTTTCAGCTGATGGGATCTTTTTCATAATCTGTGTAGTAAGTCCTCGGTTGCAGAGGGCGTAGCCTCCGCATCCTGTATCGACGAGTGCGTTCTTTGTAAGGCCTAGTCCGTTCCTTGAAACGACGGCGGCAAATACGAACGGGCGGTTGGAAGTGGATGGCTGGAGAACCGAAGAAAGGTCGATATCATGCACAGTAAATCGATCGTCGCCTGGGAATGTGACTTTTTCCAGGCTTAGGCTTTTGGGTTTTCCGCAGGGAGTTCCGTAGCAGGTGCAGTCTCGTCCTTCTTTGCGAATTCTACCTTTTTCGGGCAGTTTGCTCCGTTGTGGCCGGTTTCCCGGCAGAAGAAACAGCGGCCTTCTCTTCGGAGTTGTTTTTTCAAGACCGGGTTGTTTCTCAGGGTGGGGCGTTTCGGACGAGTAGTAGAAGTGGTAGTCGTAAGTACCACGCCTGCACGACCGGTAGGGCGGGGGTTTGATGTTCTCTGAGCGTTGTTGTGCTGGTGGTTTGCCTTACCAGCCTTCTCCTTTTGCTGGCGGTCGTAGGTTTCTGTGAAATCTGTTGTGTATTGTTGGGCAATAGCGATGTACTCGCTGAAGGAGAATTTTCTGACGTAGTGAGGTACCATCAGTGTACGGAGTTTATCATAGAGTTCTTGTGGAATTGGGCGACGTATTTGCTCTCGGGGACCTGGCATTGTCAGGCGAGGATGACGAATTTCCGCTTGAACCCCAGCAGGTCGGAGTGTGGTATCATTCTAAATTCTTCCCAGGCCTTTTCCTGGTCTGCGAGGAGGTTGGGGTTACCGAAACGTGAGCGAAGGTGACGTTTTAGATCTTTCTCCGCGAGTTCCTGTGGCTTGATTCCCTGGGTTCGAGCGAGGTTGGTGATAGCTTCTCGGGCTTCGCCATAGTAGCGGGAGTACCAGTACTCAGTCCGGCGTGCTGCGTTTTCGTAGTGCGATGATTCCGCATCGAGGTAGATCTTCATATCTTCGTACCATTGTTCGAAAGTGTTTGGATAATGGCGTTGCGTGTGGCACATGATCTTGCATGTAGCCATAGTGCCATATGTGGCACCAGGCTGATGATGTGGCTATAGGTTAGGATAACCTATAATACCACATCACCCCACTACGTTTGTTGGCATTCACGCAATGTATATAGATACACAGGGTCTGCACTCTCATGTGCAGACGAACAACCAACTATCAAACATTATCATACCAACTTACAACAAGTACTTGTTACCCATCTAATATACCTAATGACAACCACCTTCCTATACACCTGATAGGATCCGTGGAGATACACCAACAGAAAGAATTTGAGCCGTCAAACTTGACTGGGTGCTCTAGGATCGGCTGGGGTTTCGGGGTGAGTTTGTAGAATAAATCCACAAGTGATTGTTCGCGAGGATTGTCGAAGGTGGGTTCCCGTTTAACCGTTCTAGTCTGAGATGGCTTCTTTTTCTTAGGCTTGGTTTTCTTGTCGGAAAAGGGGCTGTCGTCGCCTGTACCTGAATCGGGGAATCGGAATCGTCTGGGGGCGAGGTTGCCAGTGCAGTCTTCTTCTTTGTAGGTTGTCGGGTGGGAGGGGCGTCTCGTTCGGATTCGGTATCTGCTTCATCTAAGTCAGTAAAGTGTTTGTCAATGTTATGTGTATCTGTCTGTTGATTAGAGTCCCCCTCGGTTTGTTCCGGTGCAGAGTCTTGGTTCTCAAGGCGAGCCTTAAGTTCGGTATTCTCGTTCTCGAGGTTACTAATCAATTCTGAGTCAGCGAGGTAATATTTGTCGTGGATAGCGGTGTATTTGTTCATGATTGACCGGAGATCGTTGACTTGACCGTGATAGGCGTCGCGTTCTGTAGCAAGATTAATAACCAGTTGGGCTTGTTGTTGAGCAGTGAATTCATTTCGCATTTTAAAGGCAGCCTCAATTTGACTACGATTGATCTTTCGTTCGGTACAGTTGTTGTTGTTGTTGTTGCCATCGACGGTGTCGATATTGGGCTGGGGGTCCAGGTTGGTGTAAGTACGAATTGATGCTTGTTTTGATGTTCTAGAAGACGAGCAGAATAGTCGGCGTTTTTTTGTAGTTCGGCTGAGTCGAAGGCCTTTGTATGGAGCCTCGCTTGTACCGAGTTCTGTATCTGCGATACGGTCGAAGCAGTGGTTGAGAGGTTGCGGGGTTTTTTCAGTTGGCTGGTCCGGTGTCTCAAGGGGGTCGTCAGGTAGTGGAGCCTTTTTTTCGTGCGGGGAGGAGTGAGGTTAGGCCCGTTTGAACTGGCTCCATTGCTGTTGGTGTACCCTCAACCCAGGTCTCGGCTGGCATACTTGGTCGTAGAGGCATGGATTCGGTACGTTTGATATGAAGGATCGGTTGGTCCGTAATAGTGTTTCTGAATTCTCCAGAGCAGGCTCGGGTGAATAGGTCTGCTACTGTTTGTTGGGAGGGTGTAAGTTGTTTCCTAGTGCTTTCTTCGTTATCAGAGGCCATTGTGGTTCGAATGTATTGAAGGTTTCGAGGTGTGGAGCGGGACCTATTTGTAGGCATAAATTGTCTTCGGGGTGTTCTAGGATGGTGTGAAAGGATTGAAACCGGATGGGACGTGAGGTGTTTGCGAAGTTCAAAGACACCGTGTGCTCTTTGTGAGTTTCCGGAGTTCGGTAATTCTCTTTGTTCGCTTGGTTTGCGGATCTGGGGTTCAAAGACACAGCGTTTTTCTTTCTGTGTTTCCGGAATTTGGTAACTGTCTTTGTCCGTTTTGTTTGCGGATATGGAGCTGATAGGAAGTATCGGGAATCGAGAAAATTCGTCGCGGTCTGGTCTGTAGCTGGTGATAGGATCTGGTTAGTGTTCTGTTGTTGGAATATCTCCTGAGGTGAGGATTTTCGTAAGCGGGGGGGGCCTTTCGGCGGTTTCTTCCAGGTATCTGGTGTGGTGTAGGTCGGGTATGCTGGTCTGGTATGCTGGTCTGGTATGCTGGTCTGGTATGCTAGTGGGCTAACTGGTAAGGTTGGAGATTTTTGGTGGCCTTCTCCAAAGGCGAGTGGTTGTGGGTTGACCTGTAGTTATGTCACGGCTAGTGGTAACTAATGAAAGGCGTGAGCAGCAATCAGGTATGGACTAAATGTGATAGTGAACTACAGGTAGCTATGTAAATGGGGGCTGGGGGCAAAGCCTACTTATAGGTCTTGCTGTGGCCCGTGTACTGTGGTACCTTGTTAGGTGCTTGGACACTGTGGTTGTTCCAGTAGCCTAGCAAGCCGTCACATGGCTCGTGTACTGTGGCGCCTTGTTAGGTGCTTGAATACTGTGGTTGTTCCAGTAGCCTAGCAAGCCGTCACACTAAGTGCATGCTTGCGAGGCTGGGAAGTGGTGTTAGAACCTCAATGAAATCAGCCACCCTCTCAGAAACACCAAGTACATTGACATGGTGATGTTTATAGAAGTGGTTCTGATCGAATTCGACGTCTCTTGTGCGAATGACTGTGTGCTGAGATGGAATCCATATATTGTAGATTCCTGTAGACTCATAACCGACTTAACAGCCAATGAATGCACAAGGTTCCATCTTCTTGAGGCGACGAGATTTGGGTATTTCTTTGTTAAGGCAATATGCTAAGGAGCCAAATCTAATCAGGTGACGGCCATCAGGTTTGCGATTGAACACATACTCATATGGTGTTTTCCATCCCAATGAGGCTAGTGGGGTGCGATTGAGGAGGGTTGCAGCATATGGCATGGTAGTTGGCCACATATTATGAGGAAATCCGGCGGCCTCGATAAGGCTTCTTGACACGGTGGTGATGGATCTCCCTGCTCTTTCTGTTTTGCCATTCTGGGCCTGAGTTTCTGGTGCAGATGGCTCTCTGATGATGCCACGAATACGGATTTCATAGTCAAAAGCATCATCTTTGAAGTCATCAGTCTGAATGTACTTGACCTTGAAACCCCAGTTTAATTCGATAATGTTCAAATGTTCTACCAAAACCTCTCGATAGGATGACTTTTTGGCGTGACTTGCACAGAGATGGAAGCGAGATAGTGTGCAGAGAGTGTGGCAAGTATAGAAGTCATTGTTGTAGCCTTCATCGTGATAGATCCAGTCAAAGGCAATTCGCTCAAATGGTTTTGAAACTGGTGTGCTTCTCTCTGGATAACGAGAGACTTGACGAGTCATCTTTGATAATGCACACGTTTGGCAATCCGTAATGCACTGTGGTGCAGTTGATTGGTCAGTGATGATGATACCATTGACATTGTCCTCAAGGTGGGACATAGTCTCCTTCAAAATATGGCCATAGATCTCGTGAATGACCTTGCCATCAACTGATAATGGAGGCTTTTGACGAGCTGACTTTCGAACGGTGGCGAATGAGGTAGATGGAATCACCCTCTGAGGAAGTGACTCCGGGTTTTGTGACACTACAAACATAGAAACTTCTCTCTTGAAAAGTATAATAACTTCTCCTTGAGCAGTGGCGATGGTTCCAGCGTTGAAATCCACCAAAAAGTCCTTATCAAGGAGCTCTGCCAGGCTCAATATCAATACATTGGTAACATAGCCAGGGCAAAATGGTACTCCTTCCAGATGAGCGTTGCCCTCACCAAATGGAGTCTGTACAGTAAATGAAACCTTGCCCCGGGCAAAGATTTCAGTAGATCTAGTGCCTGGAACAACTGACTCTCCTGGAGAGCCATCTGAGGGCGCCGAAAAGATAGATGGATTGTTGGTAATATGATCTGATGAACCACTGTCAAGGAACCATAAGCTGCGGTAACTTGAAGTGGATTCAGTGATGAATGAGACTACCATTGGAGTTGATGTCACTCGAGTGGCAAGTGCAAAGTTAGGCTTCCCGGATGGCTTGATAGAATCCTGGGTTGCGGCCGTGGTGGTAGAGTTTTGACGAATAACCCATCGATCCATGTGGTTCTTAAGAGCATCTGATGGTGTCTTCAATGCAGTAGCAACTTTGGTGGTAGCAGAGACATCAGACCTCCATTCAGGTGTCCTCATTTCAGGATGAAGGTAACGGCATTGGCTGAACCATTCTTTGGCACCACAGACACAGTCCGTAGGTGACTTAGAGGGCTTAGACCCTCCAGGTAATGATGGTTGATGGCCATTGAGTGTTGCTGTTTGAAATGATGTGCGTGATGAACCTTTGCGATAGGAGTTGATGGACCTCTCAGCATTGAATTCTTCGATAAGCTGAGTGATTGAGACTGATGTCTCTCCCCTAACCACAGATCTGGTGATAGAAAGCCGTTGTCATGAAGCCCAAGAGCTATCATAAGAATGAACAGCTTCAAGGAATGCATAAAAAGGTCTCTCTCCACTGACCTCAGACAATCCAACTCTTACTACATCTCTGTATGCCTTGTCCCATTTCATCAACCAAGCTTCAATTGAACTTCCTTTGGGGCCCTTGCAAACAGCTTGATAGTTTCTCAAAACCTCAAATTCCCTAGCTCTTGCGGTTGGTGCAATCATCTTCTTGAGGTTTGTTAACATCTGCCAAACTGTAGTGGAATCAGTTAACAAACTGGCATATTCTGCGGAGATGGATTCCTCAATTGAAGTCATTGAAGCATCAAGTTTGCTATCAATTCTTGCCCATAGCTTCCACCTCTCTTTGTAGTCATCTTGTAAGATTCTGTACAGAGTCCTGCCTTCTGTAGAGAGATTATTGACTGTAATGTCGGCTGGAATGTCTGCTGCCTTGCTGGTGTCTTGATATGGAGTGGGAGGCTCGGATTCAGTAGGTAATGTTGGCTCTGTGGCCAGATCTGGATTGCCGTATTTCCAGATTCCAGCACGAATGAGGTTGGCCTTATGGCGTGCAAACCAGTCATCCCAGTCTTTTGGAGACGCCGGAATGACTTCTGAGGCCTTGAGGGTTCTTTTAGATTGTTCAGGCATCGTGCAGAGCGTTGTGCAGCGATGGAGGTTGAAAAGTTGATAATATGTTGTTAGAACTTCTCTCAGAGGAGACGTCGGGGTCGGGGCAGAATAGCTGTAAAACACGAAGATTACGCGTGGATTATGCATGACTCAGTAGCGTTAGGCCTGAAAAAAAGTATTAAACGAGAGCGGTGAGCTTGAAGCAGTTTAGCGTATTCTGATGGAGACCCTTGAGCGATAGCCGGGCTCATAACTATCTGAAGTGGAATAACACAAAGTATGAATTCAATGAGTGACTGCATAACCCTCGAACTGAGTGTAAAATGAGGGCTATCTATACAAAGAGAGTGTACTACATAGGTTCTGACACCGCAGAGATACCGAGCAAACAAGAGTGAGAACAAACAGGTTTTGAAACGACTTTGAAACCGTTCGTCTTACCACCATATTGCAACAGAATTTCCGTCCGAGGAGTCCTGTGGATATCGATCTCAACTTGATTAGTGCCCCAGCATTTCGGTCGAATCTCAAAGACGAACAGGCAGTCGCTGGTGCAATATCTCTTCATGAGGTGGAACTGCTAATCTGTCAGAAGACTGCTGACTTGGAAAGCTCACTGCATGACTCTCTAGCACAGTATGAGGATAGACTGAAGATTGCTCTTGCTGCTATCGAAGGCAAGCTTCCTGAAGATGAAACCCCTGAAATGGAGGAACTCATTGCACAGAAATTGCCAGGGAAGCACCAACCTTTTGTGAACGTCTTCTCAGAAGCAGATTCCAATCGTCTAACAGACCACAAGGAAGGAGTGGACCATGTCATTGAGCTGGAAGACGAGAATGTTGTACCTGGGTATTGTCCTCTCTACAACATGTCTCTGGATGAGCTGTTGTTTGTCAAGGAATGGTTCCTACGGAGTCTGGAGTCAGACTTTATCGAGACAAGTTCATCGCCTTTTACATCACCAATTCTCATTGTCAAGAAGCCGACTCCTGCGGGGGAGAAGCAGAATTACCGATTCTGTATTGACTACTGCAAACTCAATGCGCTGTCAAAGAGGGATAGGTATCCCATCCCACTGATTGGAGAGACTATGAACCGATTGTCAAAAGCCAAGGTATTCACCAAACTAGATATCAGGCAGGCGTTTCATCGCATTCGCATGACTACTGATTCTGAGAATCTCACGACATTTCGGACTAGGTATGGCAGCTTCAAATGCAAAGTCATGATGGAAGGATTGGCCAATGGACCTGCTACCTGGCAGCGATACATGAACACAGTGCTCATGGACTACCTCGACGACTTCTGTACTGCATATTTGGACGACATTCTTATCTACTCTGACGATCCTCTGACCCATACCGAGCATGTACATAAGGTGCCGAAACGACTGAGAGACGCAGGATTGCAATGCGACATCAAAAAAAGTGAGTTTGACGTGATAGAGATTAAGTATCTGGGCTTCATTATCGGCACAGAAGGTATCCGAGTGGACCCAGAAAAGATCGCTGTTGTCAAGTACTGGAAACAGCCCAAATCAGCCAAGCAGATTCAGAGCTTTATAGGCTTCTGTAACTTCTATCGAAAGTTCAAGGGCTTTGGCCGCATTGCCAGACCTCTCATTCGCCTGACCCGGAAGTCAGCCAGTTTCGACTTTGACGAAGACTGCATTGACGCTTTTGAGAAACTAAAACAAGCCCTTACCACTGCACCAGTCTTAGCCCTATATGACCTTTTCAAAGAGACAGTTATGGAGACCGACGCATCCGACGGCATTGTCGCAGGCCAATTATCACAGCGAGGTGATGATGGTAAGCTACACCCTGTTGCATTCTTCAGCAAGACCATGAACGTTCATGAAATGAACTACGAGATCCATGACAAGGAAATGCTAGCCCTGATTGGAAGCCTGGAAGAGTTCAATGGTGAGTTGAGAGGTATTCAAGATACCTTTACCGCTATCACTGACCACCGAGCGCTGGAGTACTTTACCACCTGTTATCCCTCCTGCAGCAGAGATCTCATTCTTGTTCCGACGAGGGTCGCACAAGGGGCAACCAGGCAAAGAAGGAATGCTGCCACACGTGAAGAGTACGCAACCAATCAAGAAATATCCCAATAAGGATAATTGGTCAACATGCGCAAGAGATTTCTGGCTATCTGCCCAATGGACGAGGTTGAATCCGGGACAAGGTATTTGCCATCAGTCTTTGTTGGTGTAACGTCTAGCTGATGTCGTCCATTGCGGTTGTCTCTTGGACGCCAACGATATTTAACCTCGTCCGCCTCGCGAAGTGATGTATCGCTTTCATCGCCATCAACGCGCCGAGGGCGCTTCTCAAGCAGGCTCCCGTCTTCATCTGCGGATGCTTTGTGCTGGAAGTGGGCTCGTGTTGGGTTGAAGAAACTGAACGGACCAGAAATTCTTGATGGAACGAGCTGCAGAGAGGTGTGTGTGATGTCGCAAGGGTTCGAAGCAGTCGTTGAAGGTTCTGCTGCGGCTTAGATGTCCAGCCTTGGTGAGGCTTATTGTTCTATTCTTTCAGAGCCGTTGGTCGAGAGTTGATGGTGGTGCGAGTGGAAAACATGGTCGGCGGTTAAATGCACGGGTCAGCCACATTCGCAGGGGGATCAACAAGCGTGATCCGCCAAAACTCGCCAAAACATCGGGAGAACACATAGGGCCTAGCTGTGGCTTGGGGGATTCAGCCTAGTACTGAGAGAGCCTCCCGTGGCCCCTTATTCAACCAAAACCTCGCCGCAACACCTGCCAACTGCATCATCCACGCTTATGTCCATGTTGTATAACAGCTTGGAGCCAATAGGCCTTGCATGGAAGCGACAATCGCTGCGCCGCAGCCGCCATGTCCACCTCGATTCTTATCAGGCAATCTTCCAAAAATGGGAACCACCTATGCAATCTGGACTGCCTGCCCGAGACGAGTTGTATTATGCACGGCTCATCGGGATAGGGTTGGACCACTACGTCGGTACCTTGATGCCTTCGACTATCGCCTATCAAATTTCCTCGAGTATGGACAGAGAAGGTGGGGAAGTATTCAGCAGCGATATAAAGCGTCATGTTCCTAAGGACTAGTTCTACATAATCATACCATCATTGCACTGCGTTCAGTATCACCAGTACCTTATCAATATTGGATGTCGGGAGAGTTGAAGTGGCCCAGAAAACCATTGCCATCAACAACTTCCACTTCGACTTTCATACTGGTGAGTAATGGTTATTGCCTATGATTTTCACTTCTAACCAAAAAAGATAGATCCATGGACGAAAATATGATGGCATACGACAATTATGGAATGGGGGACGAGAATCATGGAATGGGCGAAGAGAATCATGGAATGGGCGAAGAGAATCATGGAACGGGCAACGAGGACATGGAAGATGAAATTCTTAGAGTAGCCTGCGAAGGCATGGATTTAAGAGAACAGATCAAGGGCGAGTATTCATTTTACAGACAATGGGCCATTCAAGTCGAAACTGACTTCATAAAGCGAACGCTCGCCTCTTGTTTCCCAACATCCGCCGCCAGAACGTCGAAATTTATGTTTCAGAGCAAGGCATGGGACCTGACGTCACTGCCCACTACGATGCTTTACTGATGGAAGTCTGTGAGGGTGAAAATGGGCATAGCATATCAAGACAGGTGTTGCTGCATACGACGGAATTTGCAAAAAACTGCGAATCTCCTGCACAAGCTTTGTACCGTCTCTTCGCTATGACGGCCAATGCGGTTCAGGCCAATCTCGCTAGCTGGACTGAACTTTTCTAAAGGATGCTGCGATGTCGATATTCCACAATGGGCACCTTGAACATAGCTCCTGCTCTTTCGATCCTGCCTCCGTCCTTCTACTTTGGCACCACCATTCGACTTTTTCATAAAAGTTTTTCCTCGGCCGGATGTTTTACTTTGGCGCTATGCCACCAGCAATTACTTTCATTCATGTTTGGCCTAGGTCCATCTCATTCCCTCGCATCTGTTTCGATCTTTGAGTTTGTTATTCTACTGCATTTATGCACCTAGATAGATTGGAGGCAGCTCTGAAATTCAATCCTCACTATTCTCATGCTGTGCCTACAAAGCTGTCCAGCAATTCATTTTCCGAGTAAAACGGACTGAGTGGTTGTGATAATCCTGGATTTTGTACACATTATATTCGGTTGCGGGGTCATTGCAGTGGTATTGTTTCTTCATTTTGGTCCAGCGAAAATCGAATCCGAGCGTCGTTTGATGGAAAGGCCATGTATAACGTCCATACTTCGACAGTGTCCCATAAAGCTCCTGATAAATCTCCGCATCAAGGCTCAGCCAGCTCCAGGTAGGAAAGCCATGACGACCGGAACTGATTTCGGACGATGTCGTTCGATAGGAGCCTCCCAAGAAGGTAACGAATGAAGACTTGTAGAGGATTCCTCGACATTCCTTCAACCTGTCGTGCTAATGTATAAGACATCTTTTCGAATACTGAAAGCGGACTCGGAAGTTTCCTCCTGATATGGCACCGATTCCGTCATCTCCGAACAGAGCACCGCCCAGCTGATGATTGAGTAGGTCAGAGACTTCGCTGGAGCTAGGATGAAGCGGTACTGATTCTGACCAAGTCGCCCCGACAAACAAAACAAACCTGATGTTCAGTGAAAATTATGCATCGCCAGGTTAAGCGAGCTTCTGGGTGTGGCTAACCATGAGTGTCTCAGGCCGATTTTTCCAGTAAAATTGTAATTGGTAGCAAAGAAGAAATTGGGCGTCCATGGGTTGTGTCCAGAAAGGGCTGAGGCGTTTTGGGAACCGAAGAAACACAGGGATACCACTTCGGTCGGTATTCCCGCGCAAAGCCACAATTGTTGCTGCAGCGCTTTCATGTATAATGTTCCGTCGACAGTCCGGTCCCAGCGGATGGAAAAAGCGGCATGCTTCGCAAGCGATCCGACCCAGTTGCTTGGTTCGTCTGCCGACGTCTCATATTCCAATTCTTGTGTATGGGATGGCGATCGTTGTGGACATGTTGTCAAAGTCGAGTTGGTCGCAGTCGGCACACAAATGTCACGAGGGCGCAACAGCAGTGCTCATACAGTCTATACGGAAACATGCGGGACATGGTGAAGAACTCGTAAATGATGGTTTTCAATGACTGATAATGGAGTATGATAGAGAGTGATGGGGTGTGATGATGGTAAAAGGATCGTGAGAGGAAAAAAGCGGCGAAGACTCCGCGAGCTTCGGCTGAAACCGAGAATCGAAAATTTCACTCTCCATTCCTTGCCCATATTCTCTCTCTCCTTCAACCATGAATACGATCACTTGCCTGTATTCCTTCTTAGGAATAAGGGAATCTGATTCGCGTGCGGGAATCTTGGTGAGTAATGAGTAAGGGAAGTGAGTACCATGTCCTCAACAACGTAACCCTCTTGGCCGGAACGGCTGTTCAGGAGCGTGAAATCAAATGTATAGCAGCGTGTTCACCTTGAAGTATGAGGATGCAAAAACGGCGTTTCCACTTTTCGCTGGCACATTTGGACCTGTCTACTTATAAACTAGTTTGAATGGCGTAGGCGCCATATCTCTCGTCTTCGGCGTTGCAGGGTTCGTCGAGACTGATATCGGTGTGCCCTCCTGTTGGCTTGGGATATATGGCTGCTATCTTGTGTTATCACCTTCTGAATTTTGTTGCTGTTGTTGTTGTTGTTATTGTTGTATTCATTTTCGTCAGAGCGGAGAACTAAGTTCTCGATCCTGAGCCTCCCTAGGGCCATGATGACGTGCTAAGTACAGATCTTAAATTAACTAAGGCTCCTCCCTCTTCTCGTATATAGCCCCTAAAAGCAGTTTAAGCGTAAAGCGAAGTATATCTAGCTCTAAGTCTACCGGTTAGCCCTAAGAAACTAGGATTTCATTCTTCTATGGCGTAGAAGATACCTCCCTTCTCCTTATCTATAGTACTCCGGAATTGGGAGATACATCGGACGGCTAGGATCTAGTGAGCCTCCAAAGAACCTGAGCAAGGGAAGGTACTTAAGGTAAGTACTTCCAGACTGATATTGCTCTTACCCCAAACCCGCGGACCAGAACAAGAGAACACAGATGTCAAGAAGGTCTTGACATAATCAACTGTGTTGAGAAACGAGTTCCCCGTAACAACTAGCTTTTAATGAATGACTAGCTAGTATGATTGATGGAGATGGTTACTTTCATTTATCTAAAAAAGGGCCCTTCCTTCTTTTTTTTTTTATAAAAAAAAGCGACCCACCTAAAGCCGTGTATATTGCCCGTAGTTGGTAGAGAGAAGTCCTCAGTAGAGGAGAATCGTAAGGCAGGCTGCCTAAAGAGGAGAGGCAAAAGGTTTTCGAGGAGGAGGAGGAGAGGGTAAAGTTATTATCGAGGTTTCTGCGTCGCTTTAGAGTGTGTCTGCGGAGGAGAGTATGAGGCTTTTCGTAGAGTTAAAGACTTCATGTCCGAATGAGTTTCAAGGCTTCTTAGGCCATATTACCTTCTGAAAGAACGAGGGAATGTGTAATATCAGCACCAATGTAAGCCTTGCCGTCGAGATCCATAAGTAACTCTCGTGGGAGACCGTAGCCCACAATAGAGAGCGCGTTAAAAGCAAAGAAGCATAGGTAGCCGTAAATCACCTCGATGATGTTTTCCGCTGCGGCTAGACTTGATAATTTGAAGGGTACCCGTGTTTTTTCTTCATCGAGTAGAAAAGGCCGATGATGATGTTGATGCTCATGTTCGAGTCTCAAGGCATGTCTGTAAATACCCGACCGGCGATGTGAAGTGAAAACAAACGGACTCACCCAAACTCGTGAAGTATGGTGCTCTACTGATCCGTCAGATCACCAAGCTTCGGAAAGTTGAAGAATTTCATCGTGCTATCCGAAATGTGTATGTAGCTGTTGACCGTCCCGACATGAGACGTTCCGAGATTGCGAGTTTCATCATCAGTGACAAATTGAATGCGATATTCGCATGAGTCTCCCAGTCACGTACATATTTTGCAATGGAGTCAGCGTTGTTATTGCTTTCGTCATCGCTGTTCTCGTTATCATTGTCTTCATCGAGGAAATATACGCCAGTTGTACAACCGTTTGCCCAAAAATTCCAATCCAGGGACGATCTCTTGATTTGTCGCTCAAAGCGGGCTAAGCTTCGCTCATTCAGAGCTGAACAGAAGGCTATATGTTGTTCCTGTGCTCCTCTTTGATTCATTCCTCGAACAGAATTTTGTACACGGAGAGTGACAATGTTGTGGTAACAGTATCCTTGGAGGGGATGGGCCATTCTGTGGGTATTATAAGGCCTCGTAGGAATCCGCTGGACGAGACCATCTTTCGCAGCTTGAGGCTTTTAAAAATGTGATTCTCAAGACAACCGGGGTGAGTTGCGGTGTTGCAGGTGAGACTGATAAGACATAAGAGCAGAATGAAACCACTAGGCGCTATGAGACTTCTGACCATGTACCGACAAACCGTGATGCTACTATCCTGAAGACATCATCTAGCGCATGATATTCTGAATATTTGAACTTACTCTATGCTGAGTCTCGTAAGCATGTCTAGTCAAGGCCAGCTATGCAATGTGCAAAGAGAGTAGCAGCCCCGAAGTTGGCGAGCACATCACCATTGCAGAATTCAGCGCCCGAGCGAAGATGCATAATGAGCCGTAAGGGAGTGGGGTCGTAAAGAACGCGCAGAGAGGCATAGATCGGATAACAAGCGATTCTGTGGAATTAACTACCAAGAGCCATTGATTTTGGTCATTGGTCTGACTGAGGGCGACATTGAGGACTCATATGGCTCTGATGCATGACAAGGTACCATTCCCCGGAGAACCAGATCTACAACGGCCATGGATCGACGTCAGCGATGAACGCTAACACCGATCAATAGTTGTGCGCCACCCGAATCGTAAAGTATTTTAGAGCTCTGATGTAAGGTACATCCTCTGTGCGTGCGAATTGGCATCACAAAAACTCAATATGCCCGCAATGGAAGGGCAAACACTAGCGTCAGGTGCCATGAAATAGACAACGCAATGATTCGATCGGAATATTGAACGCTTGCTTACCGAATCATTACCCTACAAACTCAATTCCTTCCAGGGCTCTCGGACAGGTTTGTTATCCGCTGTCTTGTATCTTTTAGTTTTGCATCGCTTCGATCACTGCAGAAAAATCTGGGGTGACTTGAGACCTTGCTCTTTATGGGGCGCCGGCAACACCGATTTTCGTACAGGAGGCCCTAAACAGCGGGATGTTTCCTCTCCTAGCGACCTGAATTTCCCGCACTTCCAAACTTCCGGATCAACCAATTTGGCCCATGCTCCAGGTAATCTGCTCGCGTGACTACTAGTTTTTTGAGCGACTCGTGATGACTTGCAATCGCAGCTCCACCAAGCCACGTCTGTTTGATCGGACTGTGAGACAATCAGTAGATTTCATCGTTCGTATCGCAGACGAACAAAACTCACTCCTGAGGGCAGGCCAATGATATGTTACATTCAGATGGCGCGCGTTGTCGGATCTCGGTCTCCCTATGTTCCATTAGCATACCAGATACGAGATTGACTTCGTACACGTACAGTCTCTTCTGTAATCCGGGAATGTTCACATTGCCGCCGACCAAGACCATATTGACAAGCATGGCAGGCCTCAACCCTTCCGGCAATGCCTCTATGCTCTCCATTACCATTGCTGGTAGCCCCGCCTCTTTCATACCGACGTCTCCGGGATTGAATAGCAACTCAGGAATGGCGAACCTCTCGTTGCCAAGCGTAACAACCTTTTCTCGAGAGGGCTGTCCCAATGGAGCACTTCCTCTCTTCTCTGCTGACGGATCGTGGGATCTGATGATCCCGTGTTGGAGATTCTCGTAGTCTGGTAATACATAGTCTACAACAATGCTTGTATCGACCTCACGTCGATCACGTTTCCCACCTTTCCAGGACGCATCCAGGTCCCAATTGAACTGCTCGCTCACAAAACTCGCGCTTTCTTTGAGTTCGTTGACCACGTATGTTTCGTCCATGGCATAGAAAGCGCGAATTGACAACTGCTCTTTGAGATAATTTGTAAGAAATTTGCCCCCAATATCCGACCGTCGAATTGCTTGCTGAACAGGACGTCCATGGACCAGAGGCGTGACAGTCGTATGAGAGTATCCGGAATCAATGACCAGAAGACACTCAGCTGGCTGGTGCGTATCCTGGACGCGATTCCCATCATTGAATAGAGCATGCACATTGTTGTAGGCATTAAGAGCAGGTCCTATGATGAAGTTAGCGAGCAAAGTGTGGCATACGCAGCCAATGTGTTCTTAGCACGGCGTATTATCTGCTAAAAGCGGAACTCACAGACCGAGACATCGACTGTAGGAAGCGAACTCAAACTCTTCGAAGATGATTTGATCACAGTTGGTTTGCAGCGTCTGAGGACAATTGGGAGCTTCGGTTAGCAGTATGTTGGTCTCGTGAGGGTCACACTGGTCCAAAATGAGCTTCATCGCTAACATGTAAAGACAGAGGCTCGTGTTACCTTGAGATCTGAACCTGGGTTAAAGAACGACTCATTCCAAATGGCCTTTTCAACCTCCCAGTTGACCAAAAAGCCCTTATCGACAGGGCGACGAAAGGTCATCTCTCGGAAATCCTTGCATTTCTCGAGCTCGGATGCGATCCAGACTTTCTTATCGCTGTCCCTAGCTACACAATTTGGAATAATGTGACAGTGGTGCAGATTCGGTGTGGCTGTAGTGACGAATCCTGCTTTCATGGTGTATCCTCCATTATCAATGACCAAAGTTGTTCCTTTGATGCCGGTGGCATCGGCAGTCTGCGACTGTCGAGGCATGTCTGTCTGTGCATGAAGAGGCGGATTGGAGGGTGATGTGTTGTTACAATGAGTGCTTCGACGCCAACAAGAAGAATTGATGCCGCTTGACTCGCGGGCAGCGCTGACTAAGTTTTGTCTGACACACGTCAAGTAACCTAGGCTCACGGAATCTTATCGTACATGACTCTCCCTCTTTTCCGTCCTCCATCAACACACCCTCGACTACAAACCCCCAGCATCTCCGACTACACTACTGCTGGCAATCTCTAGCCCGCATCTGTCCAGAAGATACAGAACCTCTACAGTCGGCGGTTGCAGCATCGGTTGCAGCGTCGGTTGCAGTATAATTGCAGCATCACCGAAACTACTGTTCCTCAACCTTGAACCTCTGTTTCTTCATGTCCAGAGTCAAAGCGGTTCGATGCCCGTCTTTCGCTGGGCCGATGCGATGATGGAGGACATCGTTACGTGCCGCGGATCCCGTCGGTCGCAGTAACGAGACTGTCCAATGCTCATATTTAATTTCAGGTTGATGCCTTGGTGACATTTCCACTCCATCCTCTTTGTCGACAAATCTCCTCATAGCTGTTCTATTTCGCTTTGTTACTGATTGGCGACGAGCAGCTACAAAGAATAGATTGTTTTGCACCAGTCTTCCTAAAGTATTTAAAACATGCTTTTCTAGCAGTCATGCATAATGGTACGAACCAGGTTAATATCGCAGTCCAATGAGAGTCTCCAAGTCCCCTTTCACTTAATATGTGTGCTCCTTGTAACCCGGCAGTCCGCAATCATATTCGCCCGCGACGTGCTGGAAAACGCAATGTGGACTCCAGCTTTGGCCTCTATCGATCCGCAACCCCTTCCAGGCTCCCCCTGCAGTGCGAGTGCGACCGCTCAAGCCCTCTTTCCCTGCCGTGGTCCACTCCACAATGGTACCTGCACTTTCCCTACACTCTTACAAAGTGACTACACCCAGCACCGCGCTTGTGATTTTGTAACCAGGACTACCAGCAAGGCCTGAGAGTCGCACTCATTGGACTGTACATTTGCATGCGAGCCAGCTTGGTCTACAGCGGCAGCTGATTCCGCTCTCGGCCTACCCAGATCTCGATATGGCAGTCCATCAATTCTTGACTGGAGACGCCGTGACAGTGAGTTCTCCCTTTGCATGAGATCCGATGTAAGACTTTGCTAAGAATCACAGATTGCAGATTGGGTGCTCTTGTCTTCCGTATGATTTCAGCCTCGTGTTTTGCTTTTTGGGAGTCTAACGTCATGGTCCTTTTTAGGCTTATACCCTTGTCACCGTGAGGTTGTGGTTCAGACTACTCCATCAACGACGATCACCTACGTTGTCTGACACATGTCTCTGCGTGGCCGCCGCTGTGGTTCTCATGGTTATGATCATATTCCAGCGGGAGCACGCACTAGGGGCTATGCATAAACATTATATTCCGACACCTGAGGTCAAAAAGGTGAACTACAATAGCTTTCAAGGAAGAATAATTATCTGACAGTTTGCAGCTATCCTTTATAACAGTTCTTGGTTATCATACTGCAACTTACTTTACTAAGTTCAGTATCCTCGCCTTCTACTCCAATCTATTTCCAGCCGGATCGCCAAAACTACGGAAAATGTGCGTCGCAGTTACTGCTTACACAATATGCTGCTATATAACGGCAATGCTTTTGGCCATTTTCTGGTGCGGCTCGAGGCCGTCACGGAATTGGGAGCCTAGCGACGACGAATGCAGTCTTTGGGACTACACGCTTTTCAAGACCAATTTCTCGCTGAACATATCTTCTGACATCTTGAGTATGCTCACTCCACACTTGCACCATATGCTTGATTTCTCTTGCTGACTATCGTCCCAGTATTTGCCCTTCCCTTCCCGGTTATAGCGGCCCTCACATTGTCGAGAAGACAAATGGTCGCGCTATGCGTGACTTTTGGCCTCGGCCTGATCACCATTGCTGTTAGCATCGGCCGATGTTTGGCACTTCTCAGAAATGCCTTTTTGCCACTATGTATGTGTGCACTTGTGAAACTGACACTTCAAGGCTAATTGAGACATCAGACGTCTGGAGCATGGCAGAAATGTGCACAGCCATAATGGTCGTATCACTCCCTTCTCTCCGGCCACTCCTACAAAAGAATCACCCTTCGAACTCCTCTCCTAGTACCTCCGGCCCGCACCAGTCTGGCGGGAAACCACTGTCCCAAGCAACGGACCGAATGCGTCATTCAATTACAAGCTCACGGAATGCGTACACTATCAACAATTCCGGGAGCTCTGTTATATCAGATCTCGAACTCATCAACGTAACACCACCACCGAAGGATGTATGGCACGTTGAGAGCGTGGAAGTACGCCAATATCAAAGACCGCAGCAGCAGATCCAACTACAAAGACAGCAATCCACACGGATGCCAAGTTTTGACACTAAACCGCCACCTGAGCGATTGAAAGAGTGGGTGTGATGAATCTCACAATGGCTCCACTGAGCCAGGACACCGACGTCGACGCAGGGAACACTCTTCACCAGAGACGGCACTACCGAGCCCTCGCCATATTGCTAGGGACAATTTTAGGGACCACGGCATAGGGAAAAATCAAGGTTTGAGCATTACAGGTCATCATATTACGCAATTATTTATGAACACGTAAAAGGCGTTTAATTACAGACCATTTTTTTCTTTGGCATACTACAACACGCTCATTCACCATTACATCAATTCTAAATAGCCAAGACGATTCTTCCAGTTTTTCTTTTCCGCTCTGCATTCACAGTGTACACTTTGACACGCCGACATCGATTCTACAACCAGGTAATATCTTTTACGCAAGCAATCTGCCAGCGTTAATCAACCAACGAGATTTCAAATGGCTAACACAGTAGATAAGACGCCTGCGCATCCATAGGCGAGCCGCGAACCTGGGCCGTACCTCATTGTAAATCAGTTTCAGTCCATGTGCGAATCCTCCCAACGAAACTTGCAAACTACCAGATCTTCCTCGCCCGCAGATGAAGCGGTACATCGTAGAGAATCTGCCGGCAGAATATCAGACCATCGATTTCTTCTCCACACTTTTGCGCCGTCTCGTTTTCATGTGAAAATGGGGTAATCGCTAAAGGAGAGCACCGTCCCCACATATACTTGGGTTCTCCTGTCCTGGATATCCGGGTAACCGGGTTCCCGGCCCTCTGTTCCACAGTCGCGCACTCCACAGTCTACCTCGGCGCACGGCTCCTCAAAACAAAATCCTACCATCAGACCACCTAGATGAGAAGATACTAGGTCACTATCATAGGTTCTTCAATCGGTGTATGCTGGGGCAGAAGATCCAACGTAGGATTTCGCTACTTCCCGTCGCTTTCTAATTCTGACGGCCAAGCAATGCAGGAACGATGAGATATCCCTGCCCGTGACAAGCACAAATGAATGGAATATACTCCGTACAGCACTAGACTAGAATTGGTTAGCCTGCCGCTGGCAGAAGGCTGAAATGCACGCGACGGAAGAGCTCTCGAGAAAGGCGAGGGGACTCTACCCGGGCTCCCCATAGGGCTGAGGGGGTGGGTTGATGAAGTTACTGTGTGTTATGTTATCTTGATAGCAGGGTTTTAGAAGCCGGGGAAGGGGGCCACGTTCTCCATAGTGGTGTGGAGAACTGGAGATGCTTTGGGGTGTGTTTTCATGCTTTCCTTGGTGCGCATCTTCAGTACTATGGTACACAGTAGCCAATCATTCCGCCTCCATGGTAGACGTAGCAATCGACTCTATCTACAACTCTATGGCGATAGACTTCGGGCGAGCCGATCGTGGTCGATATTGCCATATCCTAGTAACGACAAAGCATCATCCTGGAGCAGAGAAATCTTCATCCGAGAAGCGAGGATAATTCTAAATGACGACATTGTCTTTACACCAAACCTACTCCATTCCCCGTCCTGAACCCCTCACCTTCATTACCATTCCAAACCAATCCTCCACAATTCCTACCCAAACAGGCTCCACTTCGCAGTAGCCATCTGCTTAGCGACCAACAAAATCCTGTTCTTCTCAACCTCGGCCCGCGCAATCGACAGTTAAGTCCTGTTAGTCTCCAAGATGGTTTTATTATTCTCAAGCTCGACATTCGTCCTCTTCAGCTCGAATTCTCGATGCTCCCTTTCCTCGTACGATTTTTTCGTCATTATAAGGAGAACAGGGTCAATAACAAGAAGGGCGAAGAAACCGATTATGACGAGGGTTTCGCTGTGCATTTTTGGGTTTGGGAAAGTGGATACGAATGAGGGTTTATTACGAGAAGAGGTTGAGAGTAAGTACCATTGTCCTTGAAAATAGGTACTGTGGACTTGCGCAATTTGTTTCTTGGGATTTCAAATGTTGGTTCTTGAGTTTGATGCACTTGATATGATCGATGTTCCGGCTACCCGGAATCTATATCAATACCGGTGATCAGCGCTTCGAAAACTCACGCAACAGGAACGGGTCCCATCTGCTCGCAGCCCATCGTGGTAAACAGGAAGATAAAAGATCCATCCCACGCAGAGATTTTATCCCGTCGAAAAATTAGCTAAGAAATTAAAGTCTGGTAAGTACCGCTATCAAAACAAAGCCAGACCAGCGGCTCGAAAAAACCTTATTCCAAAAAGCGTTCCAGTGAAAGGGCGGGCAGAAAGAAAACTCTTAAGTGAAAACCGTCGTTATCTAAAGACCGTATTGATGCGTCTAGCTTTCTTCCTTGTATTCCTAACATTCGTCTCTGGTCCTAGTGCCTTTTGTATATCCCTAAGACTATTCTTGTAAGACTGCTATGATATTGTCCTTCCGGACTATGTAGAGGTGAAGGTGAGAAGATCGTCTACTAATATGCAGGTCCGAGTCCATTTCGGAGTGATAAAGAGACAGAGGCGTTTTCACTTCCCCGGTCGCATCGTGCCTGGATTCGAGTTCGTAGAAAGACATTCCGGAGCGAAAGCGAACTAACAACTAAGAGTACCAAACGAAAAAACAAACATGAAATGTGAGGTGAATGGGAGAAGAGAAGCAAGAATGCAGTCTTGCCCGCATAGCCCATTTAACAGCTGAACGATTATCTGACGATGCCGCATCTGAAAAACGCACTGCGCCTTGCAAAATCCAGAAAGATCGAGACGATAAGGGTCTGCAATCGACTTGACCAACGGTATGCTGCATTGCTGAGTAGCCGCCAGCTTCGCCTTCTACTCCCGGCATAATCTAAATCGCATACTCCAGACCAATCAGCACCAAGCTCCGATACGAGAACCAACTCTAGCTGCCTGCAACTTGCTCCAGCAAAGAATAGAAACTATAATTATCCAGTCCTTCTATTGCAACTCCCCAGAATTCCACCACAGACTCCATGCTCTTGTGCTCAAAACCGATCAGATCCCAGACCAAGAACGATGGATAAAGTCAGCCTTACACCTTAACAAAAGGTTTCCACCCCTTCAAAAGCACTCTAGAAATGGCCATCAACCCCGTCCCAGCCAAGACCAACGTCCCCCCAAAAATCCACACACTCGTAAACCCCCTCGCATCCAAAATAACTCCAGCAATCGGATTTCCAATCAACGCCCCCACAGCCACGATCGAAAAACTCATTCCCAATCTCGTTCCTATCAACCCGCGATTCGGTGAGAGGTGCTGCACGATAATCGTAGGCGGAAGCGAGACGAATGTGCCCGAGAAGAATCCGTAAAGAAGCGTGACGATGACAGTTCCACCGAGATTGTGAAGGGGAATGAGCGTGAAGACGAGGATTCCGGACATGAGGGCGCACGGAACGATGATATTCAAAGGACCGACTTTATCGGCGATAAAATTGGGGATGATGCGGCCGAAGATGGAGGCCGCATTCAGCATCGACAGAAGGTAAAAAGCAAGGTTTTCGTCCGTGACTTGTATGGTAATGGCGTAGAGTTGGATGTAGAAGAAGAACATGAAGAGACCCATGAAGCCAACAAAAGTGCCCATGGTGAAGACAACAAAGGGTGCGGATCTGAAGGCAGTCCAGTCGATGAGGGCGCGCTTGGCGGCAGGAAGTACACGAGGTTTCATTACGATGTTGGGAATTAGGAGGGTAGCGAGGGCTATGAAAGCGATTACGCGGACGGACCAGCCGAATCCGATGGAGTTGTAAAGGCGGTGGAGGACGATTGGATAGATGACTCCCCCTGGGCTATGTCAGCTTAGTTTTGGAGTGGAGTGAGAAGAGATGGCGTACCCAGAGAACTGCCGGCAGCAGCAATGCCCGTAGCGAGGGCTAGTTTTGAATGGAAGTAGGTTGAGATGATACCAACGGCGGGGACGAAGAGACACCCTGTTCCTGAACCGATGCAGAAGGCTTGAGCGAGAATGATTTGCCAGTAGGATGTGCAGAGACTAAGCATCGTATGGCCGAAAACGATGAGGAAGGATCCTACAGCAATGAGGGCGCGGAAATGACCTGCGTCATAAATTGGACCTGTGAGAGCGCCACCGACCATGAGCAAGAAGATCTGAAGACTTCCTATCCACGAAATCGAGGATGGCGTCGACGAGCGGAGGTAGGATGTCTCGTAGATGGTTTGGTACACGCCAAAAGTGTTCATTATGCCCCTGGTGTGGATATTAGCTGAGCACATCATCCAAGAATAGAAGTTGACGTACCAAGTATTGAAAAACAAGAAGAAACTCCCCACAACCTGTATCCAGGCCTTCAAACCTCCATTCGGTATCTGACTAGTATTATTCACACTAGCCCTCGTGCTCACCCTCGTCGCCTCAACCCCATTCTTCTCGCTCGTCTTCGTCGTAGCTAATCCCAAATCGTGATCTGTGGAAGAAGACATTATGATGTTGAAAGGATGAAGTCGTCAATCTCGTTGAATCGAGCAAGGAGTACTGTAAATGACGTCCCCAGCAAACACGGCTAAGCAATGGATAAACCCGCGAGATACTGTGAGCAACTGGAGTCGTCGATGGAAACGTCCACCCCATAACCAAAAATCCCCTTCCCCAGGCCCACCTTATACCCACCTTATATCCACTATCAAACCTTTCCAGACCCCATCATGGAAATCATTTCGTAACTCCAAAACTGCGTGGCTTGCATGGTGGGTGGCTAAATATAAGCTGAACGTGCCGCATTACCGAGAAGGCGGAAGGCCGCTTACCCATCTCAGGGGCGGTCTGGCAGAATAAACACGTCTGGGTAGTTCAAAGTTTCGGTCCAAGTTCGGGATTGGTAAGAAGAGAGCCTCTTCGGCCTTTCTTATCCCCATGGGGATCTTCCTTCGCATCGTCTACGCGCATTATTACCAACAAACCTTACTTCCGTACTGGAATCCCGAATCCGATATCATATATCATCATGTAGTTACAATTATGAATCAACTCCAAAACCGATGCTACAGAAATATCAGGAGGATGCAACTACTTCAAGTCCATTCGGGTATCTCAAACCCCTTCACTTATACCCAAGACTCCATACAAGTCACACATGAAAGCCCAATAACTTCGCAGAAAATCCTTCCTTCCTTGATACCAACCATGTGCACTTTCTATTTTAACAAATACTTTTCCCACCATCTAAGCACTACATTCGCCGTAACCTCCCAAAATCATGGCCTACATCCAGTTCATATCAACATCTTCAGGCCTCTCCACTGCCCGCTTTCTCTCCGTTCTCTCCAAACTGCCCGACCGCACTCTTCAGACACACACGACTCATGCTAATCGATTGCGCGTGTCTGTCTATGGCGACGAGCTCTTCCTTCCAGTACATGGTTTCGCGCATGTAACGTGTTGCACCAGGAACATATCGCTTGCTGTCCAGAGCCCTCTCACGACGGCTTTCACGCTCTTTCATCACTGCCCGTATCATGTCTGCATGGTGAGCACGAGCCCAGAACGCCGGATGGAGGAGGAGCTGCCTCAGTGCACCGAGCGGGAGGGAGAGCATGATACTTGAGAGCAGCGTGGTAGGTAAGCTACTCTCCTCCGATGGCAAGTCGCCGAATTGGATCCGACTGAGACGAGGATTGGCCACCGATGGTCGGCTTTCGAGGATACCGGGAAGACGAGGACTGTTTACAAGCTGTGGAGCGTTTGCAATGAACTGGAGATTTTTTGGCAGATTCAATGAGATCCATTTCAGGATATTGTAGAGGAACTGCCCTGAAAATTCACCAAACGATGGTTCCGCCACAATCTCGGCTTCGTTAAACTGGAAAACACGTGTAACACCGCCTTCAAGTGCAAAATCGAGAGCTTGCTCGATATTATCCCAGTTCATGTAGCTTTCTGCACACTCTAAGCCATGAATCGTGACCTCGGAAAGCCCGCAGTGCCAGCCAGCAGCTGCCAGTGCGAGGCATTGTTCCATGGGCTGCCCAGCTAGACTGTTTCGAGCTGGCAGAGCTGCGCCGTAGAGGTAACGAAGGACGTTGATGAACGAGTTGGTCTCCAAGTAATTGCCATCTAGGTCGATACGAACGATGTCAGTATTAAGCATCATTAGCGCGCGGAGTTTGGGACTACGCGCAAGCACGATACGATGTGCTTGAAGAATGACGGGCTTAGCCGATTGGGCACGCTCGGTTATTTGGAGAGACACGTCGGAGAAATTGGAGCTACCAAACTGGGACTCGAAGAATCCTTTAAGCGCAACTGCGGATTGGTTGTTGAGGGCGATGCCGGATGTGTCTAGCGTCAACGCGAGACCGGCGTGACCGGCGTGGTTTGGATGGGTTGGTGATTGTAGTTCATACGATGCTCGGGAGTGCGGGCGGTTCTGTATCTGGCCTCCAAATTGAAAAGCGTTTGCCTGGGGGTTGAACTCTTGGTCCAAGGCGGGATGTGGAAGGCCTGTAGGAGGGAAGTATGTTAGTCATGATGCAACGTGAATATATTCTGTAGCAAGCTCACCACCAGCGTAGCCCGGAAACGGTGGATACACCGTGGCACCAGCACGTAGGGCTTGAAAATTGGACAGCTCAGCTGGTGTAGCTTCACCACCATATATGCCCACATCAATTGGCGCTGCGTGGGGCATGGCGCTGTCAGTATGATCTTGTAGCTGCCTAACCTCCTCCTTGGTGAATCTAAAGTCTGCTCCCGCTGTCGCGTATGGTTTCGGCGACGAAAATGAATTCGCTGAGATTGGTGTGGATTGTTGCGGGTAGAAAGGTGGTGGGAGTTTCGCAGGAACTTTGAGCGGCGCAAAATCTCGCGATTGTGCTCTCAGATGGTCCTTTTCCACGCTTCTGTTACCATTGACAGAATTCTCATGCTTCAGATCATGACTTCCATTCACATAAACTTGGTCCATCTCAAAGGCAGACTTGGTAGCCGGGTCATCGCTATTATCCGTAGCACGATTCCTAGCTCCTTCGTGTTCCTGTCCGTTCCTGTCCTCCTTTTCTGCTTCTATTTCCCCATTGACTGATATATTGACTACCGCGGAGGCAAGTGAGTCTGGGGTCATTGGTTCCTGAATGCTAGAAGTGGATTGGGAGGCACTTGAGTCATGCTGGATGACATGGTTGCGTGGAGAGTCTGCCGATTTGACACTTGGATCTGGCGTGGCTGCTCGTAGAGGTTGTTTGGGTTCATCAGAAGTCTTCTTGTTACGAGGCTGGCGAGGGAATGAGAGGGGTATTGCTGGGACGATGCGTGCGGATTTGGCGGTGGAAGGACCCAACTTCTTAGGCGGAGGATTGGTCATTGTATCGGGTAAAGAAGGAATGATTCCCAGCGACTCCAAGATCACCTCCTCGGTAGTATCTTGGAGCGCCTGCGAGAAACGGGACGACGTTGGCGCGGCGAAGGAAGTTGGTGATTGGAAATGGAATATTGGAGAGACCGATGACATCTCCGACGCTGAGCATTGGTCTTTGTGTGGAGAAAAGAACAACGACCACGACGGGATGGATACAAAGTACAACCACAGATATTGTCGCTTTCTATTAGCTGAGAACAACAGTACGAACAGATCCCGCTTGTCGCTCAAGTCGGACAAAGGACCTGTGGTTACATGGCCATCAGGACAGCTTCCGACGATCGACCGCTATCACCCACACTCCACCACGAACGCCTACAATATACGCTCGTGGCAATGAGCCTCGATAATGAAAAGGTGGAATCACAAGTAACCGGGCATTTGAAGAAGCCACTGGGATAGGAAGACAGGAAAGATCGCACACTCGGTGAGCATCAGGAAAGAGCTAGGGATTGACGGCATACTGGAAGATGCGAGAACCAAAAGATTGAACAATCATATTGGCAAGGAACATTGGACCATCGAACATACTCCATCCTCCCTGCAGATGCAAATGCCCAGAGTATAGGAAGTGGCCGCTAGGTCGGCCGTCTAGCGGCAGAAGGATACAGTGGTGGTTCTGAAGGCAGACGAAGTCACCATAACAGTTGGATATGCTGCAAGAAGTTTACGCAGAACGCTGTAGAGCGAGTAGTGGTCTAGAAGCTATTTGTAAACGTCGAGGGGCTGGCTCGATGTCCTTAAATGGCTGCTACTGCTCCCACTACTTGGACCCGGAATACCTAGTTAGCGTAGACCTGAAGGGTATCGAATACGATGGCGCTCTGCGCAAATTTCACGCAGCTATTGCACATGTACGAAGCTGATGCAAGGGTAAGGTTAAGGAAAGGGTGTACCTACAATCTCAAGGACGCCATGTTTGGCAGTGTGAAGTTGTTATCAGGAGTCTGGTGCGGATTGTTGGCCTTTTCAATCATCCTTCTGCATTCGGCTCAACACCGCGGGGAACAATATTGCCACTTTGCTTTGTGTTTCAGCCTTGAACAGGCTACAAGACGCTATATTCTCCCTCTCGATTCAGTACTACATTACTGTTAACTCGGCTTCGTTCGACAACCAGCACAACAACCAGCACAACAACCAGGCACAAACCATTAAGTCCAAACAAGCATCATCAACCACTACAGCTACCACCATAAGGCCGGCAAATCCAAATAACAATGTCACCCCCAACTCCAAACGCCAAACCCCCCGCCCAAAGACAATCCTGACATCCGCAACATCTCCAACATAATCTTCCAAGCCTCCATCCACATCGTCCTCGCAATCTACTACCTCGACTGCCAACAAATCTACGACGACACCAACAATCATCACCAAAACCCCGCTTCTACTCCCGCTTACACACAATTTACACCATTCAACCACGAGAATTCTTGCTCAACCTCAGTAGTCCGGCGTGGACGCTCAGTATTATCGGATCACAACCACTCCGAGCATCAAAAACCACATAAGAAACCAAAAACAGTAAAACAAATCGATAATCTACCTCTGCTTAATTACCATTCAAATCCTACTACTATCTTCACTCCACCAACCCTCTACATATCTCACGCCCTCCCGTTGGAATAATCCAATGTACCGCACTCGTTGGACTTGTGTTGGCGTTATACTAGATTTATAAATCACAGATTCGACAGAACATTTTGGTCAAGGTACATGTATTCTATAAGTTACCTGATCGGTTTCGTTTCGAAGTAGTAAAGTAGTGGATGAATATTGATAAAGTCCTAGCGATACTCGAAAACACAGTCTCTAACCATATTTAGGCATTTTACCTCGCTCTCTTCGCCTTCCTCCGCTTCTTCCTTGTCGCGTTTAGCTATGTGTTCTTTTTGGAGTCTTTTATGCGGAGGAATAAGGTCAAGGATCCTTTGCTGTGGAAACACGTGTTTTGGGCTTGGACAGGAACGGACGGCTGTCAAGGAGGGGGAGAGGGAGCAGGGGGATTTGATAGCTGGATTATTAATCGGAGAAGAAGGAGTTCCGCTCCAGTGGGAAAGGGATATTTCGATTTCTCTATCGTATGTTACTCAATGGCCACACGACTAATGAATTAGTTAGTCATTCATTCAAGCAAACCCGGGGGCAACATCAGGCCTCCTCTTCTCAATTGACAAGACTGTCTCCACAAACGACCTATCCAGATTTTTCTTCTTCCTCAACGCCAGTAATTGCGCCGTCTTGAGTACATTCTTAATCTGCCGCCCGTTCAACTGTACAGAACACAACTCATCCAAATCCCCCTTGGTGATATCATTAATATGTTCACTCCCCTCCAAGAAATTCGCCCAAATCTGTCGGCGCCAAACGTTGGTGAGATCAGGATATTGCAACGACACGTGAATACGAGACTGGAACGCAGCATCGATGTTATCAGCTCGGTTAGTAGTCATAAACATCAATCCTTCGTAGTATTCCAATGTTCGAAGAAAGATGGAGACGATTTGGTTACGGGCGAGATCGTGTTTTGCGCGGGCTTCGAGGAAAACGTCGCATTCGTCTATTAGCAGGACAGCGTTCCATCTTGCTACGAGTTCGAGGGTTCGGGAAAGCGTTTGTTTGATTTCGTAGACGTTGGAGCCGAGTTCGCCGCTGGTTAGGGAGTGTAGGGGGCAATGCATGTATTCTGATACTGCTTCTGCTGTGAGTGTCTTGCCGACGCCTGGGGGTCCGGAGAGCAGCATTATCACGCCCCGTCCCTTGCCGGAAATGACGTCGTCGAAGGCGGCGCGGTTGAGGAGTTGAAATTCCGAGAAGGCGAGGACGGTTTCTTTCTGTTGGTCTGGGAGGACGAGATTGTCGAAAGCGTGGTTGTTCCACTCGATTTCTGAGACCAACGAAACGAAGAAGTCGAGCCATTTCTTTGTCTTTAGGGAGTACCCTCGGACGCGAGAGCGGCAGAGCATTTGCAGGTATGGGGTTAGCTGGACTTGCTCTTCTTCGTCTCCCCTGAGTAGGATGGGTTCTTCGGCGGATTGAAAACCGTTGCTTTCCTTGCGAGTCTCGTTTGCTTCCTTGTGGGCAAGAAGCTTCTCGATGTCGCTCTGGTTGAAGGATTTGACGTTGCGGGCGTAATAGGGGGAGAAGCGGTTGAAGCTTTCTGTGTCTACTATAATTCGGCCAGTTGTGTGAATGGTCTTCTCGTTGCCTTCGTGGTCCCAGGTTATGGCTTGCCCGTTGTAGCTGAACACTGTTAGGTATCACTGTACTAGCATAAACGACCAGCAATCCAAATCTCTCCTTCACACTCGCTGAAGTCCGATAGACAAAGGACACTTACGATTTGTAGTGATGGCCTGCCAACTCCTCGAAACACTTGCCGCGATCTATGAGTGTAACCTTGAGCTTCTCCTTGTTCTCGAAGAAATGCAAAGGGAATGCATTGAGGCTAGTGATTTCTTCGTCCCGGAAAATGATGGGATTTTGATGCTCTCTGTGCATCGTCCAAAGCTTGAGCCATCCCATTCAACACAATCGGCTGACAGGCTGAGGAAACGCCCACATTGAGTCTCGATGTACTCTGCGTCAACCAGCTCGAAGGCTGAGAGTGGACCCTTGTATTCGCTGATGACTGCGCTTCCAGGTTGGAAGATCATCCACATGGAGGAGAAGGTGACTACACCATTCAAGACGTAGTCCTCAAACTGTCGTATCTCGTTTCCGATCTCCTTTTTTAATGTCTTGAAGAGCAAATCGAGGTGTTCCTTGGTAGTGGAGTCCAAATCCGTTCGGTTGGTGTACTTCACGAAATCGCTCCATCGGGGATAAATGGCTTGAAAGGAGCTTCAAATACCAATCTATGCAGCTCACAGGTAACTCCTGGATAATTAGCCAAGATATCGCTCAAAGCCTGCTTCAACCAGAGACTATGGATGATAATCGAGTGCGCCTCAAGTGATTTTCGACTGTCTGAACTCTTCTTGTTTCGAACGATGAGGGCGTACTTTTCGGTCTTCTCATTCTCGGCGGCTTCTTTCAGGTTTTCTGGTGGCTCGTCGCTCCATGTCCATTCATCATCGTCATCGTTGGAGCCATAGATATCTTTGACATTTGATATGGATCCCTTTTCAACATTTGGGTCGTCTTCTGGCAATAACGGCTTAGGTTCACCGTCTTCCTCTACCGGCTCTGCTTTCACTTCTGCCTCGCCGTTTTCTGCTGGCTTCTCTGCGGATTCTGAAGCTTTTATGGGAGCTTCTGGGTCTTGGATGGTTAGCCCGAAAGCTTGAGATACAGCGGCAAGACCTGGGGCAATATCGGTAGAAGGCATGGTGTTATAAAGGGTGCGAACGGGGATGGAAGTGAGTTGATGAGTGAGAGAGGCTCGGGAGGAAGAAAGTAATCGAAATGGTCATATATACGTCCCAACCAGGATCACCTACACCTGACGCTGTTGCCTTTTGGTATGACCCGGACAGTTTACGGTGTCTGAAATGACACAACGTAGGATTGGTGCCCAGCTGTCATACTTGGTGCGCTGGAGTGAAGATATCTCACCGCTATGAGTCAATTTCGATGAAATTTTCAGCTGAGAGATGGCAGAGATCAGACTTGCGATAATCAGTGCATGAAAGAGGGCATGTGAGGACGGGTGCTGCCTTGGATGGGGCCGCTAAAAAAGGGGGGCTGACGCCAAGTACCCTGCGATTCCGCAGGCGGCTAGCAAATGCACAGCATCCGCCTCCATTTCAACCACAGCTCATCCTTCGCCTTACAGCCCACTCAGCCTCAATCATGCCTCATTCGCTTCCAAACCATATCCTCTTGAGAGGCACAGAGATCTCGTCAATCAGGCGTCCGCAGTCCGCTTCTCATTCTTGATGCAGGATAGTCACCTTTCTTTCCTTCAACATGTCGCGAATCACCACGCAAGATCCGTACGCATATCAGGCATTAGGTCAACGAGAAATTCGTCTTCTCATAATTCGTGCTGGTGGCCAAGATGAAGTTGTCGAAACGACTTTGCATCATGCCCTTCTCGATAGCGGCATAGAGTACGAAGCCCTCTCCTATACATGGTCCAAGTGTATATCAAAGGATACACCAGATGTCGACCCTGAATCGTTAGTTGAGGTGGCTGTATATCCGTCAACTAAGTCGATGACTTCCTTCATTGGGAAGCCAGAAATTTCAAAGGTCAAGTGGAAACATCTGGCTCCTCATGAGCATTCTTACCTGTATTATGAAGTCGGTGGTCTTCGAGATGAATTTTCAATGTCTCGGGTGATTGATTGCTAAATTACTAATGTTTACGTAGAGCCTGAACATATAAAGTGCTGCGGGCACGACGCTGTAATTGGAGGTGAATTGTATACAGCTCTCAAGAGCTTGCGGAAAATAAAGGACGACCGAGTCATATGGATTGGTACGATATTTCGTTTCAGTCTTCAGTTGATAAGCAGCTGACCGGGCACACAACCAATAGACGCTTTGTGCATCAACTAAAACGACAACGAGGAGCGTGCAAAACAAGTTGCTTGTATGGCCGAGATCTACTCTGCTGCTCAAAAGTTGGTCATTTGGCTGGGAGAGAACTACTCCAACGTGGATCCAGCATTCGACACTATCAATGCCATCGCTGAGAAGCTCATGCCCGTCTTCAAAGCTTACATCGCCAAAGAGACTCCAGAGGTCATCGATCTAAAGGTTCTTGCTTTCAAAGCGGATGAAACCGTTCGGAAATTGCACTGGGACTCCTTGGCTGAATTGCTGAAAAGGTCGTGGTCTCAGAGAGTCTGGTGTATTCAAGAGCTCGTCAAATTCAGTGATGTAAATAGACTAGACAGACAAACAGACAGACAGACGGACTTGGGACAACAGGGGGGTCTAGATGGAGCAGATCTCCACCAATCAAGGTCCAGATATTGGCTTGGCATGTCTGTACAGCGCTGTTTTTGGTGGTGGGTGCGGAGGTAGTGGATTTTGGCGTGGATTTTAGCGAGGATAGTAGACATTGGCGTGGATTTAGCAAGGAATCTACGCTAATATCTTCGGCTTTGCAAGCGATTGGTTACTTTGAATATACTGAAAAATCCAGCTCAGGGGCAGCCAAAAACCTCGCCGGCGTGGACCTTAATATTATGAGTTATCGAACCCTCCAAATCGCTCAAATTTGAACATCTTTTCAATTGAGTTTCAACAATGCCTGCGCCGGGAGGGCGAGGGCGAGGTAGCTCTCAAGCCTCTCAATCTCAAACTCAGCGTTCTACCGCTTCTGGCCGTGTCAGTACTCAACCTTCTATATTCGATAATTCATCAACTATCCTCGGCGACGATAAGGCTATCGATTCTGGCCTAGTTACCGGTAATAAACGCAAACGGAGAGTCACAAAAACCCGGAAAGTTGGCAACCACACAGTTACCTTTACCTCAAGTGCAGGTGAGCCTTCTGCCGATAACCAGAATCCAGTATCACAACCTTTAGATAATGTCTATATGCGCAGAACCTACAAAATCGAGGGTATCAACTACCGCCGGCGGGATGACATTGTCTTGAGGCGTGAGAGGAAGAAGAAACTTACCTCTATGATCTGGCAGAAGGACAATAACGGCAAACTTCGAGGGTTTGCAATCGCGCATCCCACAGAACCAATTATCCTCTACTATTGCTGGTACTGCAATGGTGATAACGGCGAAAAAACAAAGTCTCCATTTACCCTCGATATTACCCACGGTCATACTCACGCCCTCACTCATTGGCGCACCAAACACGGCGTTAATGTCAATGGTAATGAGATCCCCAAATGTAACGTGTTGCAGCATTTGGCGGACCAGGCGGCCAACACCAAAGTTGTAAACGGGATGCGCAAACTTATTTGGCGCGATAATTTTGAGCTCTTCAAGTTGCTCCTCATCCGCTGGATTGTGTATTGTCATATCGCCATCTCGATGGTAGATAACCTCTACTTCTTAGCCTTTTTGAAGCATCTGAACGCGCCATATGTTGCATATTTGGCTGGGAGGTACACGGTACGGAGTTGGGTAATGGCTGAATATGCGAAGCGTAAAAAATGGCTCCAGCGAGATATGAGGAGGGCAAGGTGAGACGATCTTCTACTCGCGATTTAGTTACTATACTAACGCTCATAGAGATCGAATATTCACTTAACCTTTGACTTATGGACCTCTCCAACTCCTATGCAATCATTGTAGTCAACGCTCACTACATTGACCACCAAGGGCGGCGCCAGATCAAGCTTTTAGCCCTCCATGAGCTCATTGACGAGCACTCAGGCGAGAATATGGCGGCGTTGTTACACCGGGTCATCAAGGACTACAAGATCTGGAGGAGAGTTGGCATCTTTGTGACCGATAATGCGGCTTCAAACGATGTCTGTATCGACATTATACTGCGTAGGCTCTACCCAGAAATGACTAAGGAGCAGAGAAGGTGTAGGAAACTGCGCTGTATCGATCACATCATCAATTTATCAGCCCAGGTCCTCATATTAGGTGACGCTGCGGAGAAGGACTTACGCGATTTGGATCCGAACAACCTCAACGGCGACTACTCTTCAATTACAGCTGCCTGGCGCAAGAAAGGAGTGATTGGCAAGGTCCATAACATAGTGAAGTAAATTCGGATGACGCCTCAAAGGCGGCAGGAGTTTGGGCGGTGTTTGAGTACAGTTGCGAGCGAGATCAAGTGGAATACCTACGATGTAAGTTCAGAATTCTCGCGATATTCCCCACTTTTCGAGCTTTTCAGCCAATTAGAAGGCTGCGATTCCAATCTTATCAGATCTCCTCGCCACAACCTAAAACTATTCCCTAGCTAATATATTCTTTCAGCTCATACAATCCAACGCAACACGATGGAACTCGTACTTTGAGTCTATCAATCGCTTCCTCAATTGTCGCAGCCGTATTGATCCGTTCTGTAACACCCATATTCCTCCCCAGCCTCGTTCAAAGGGCGTCAACGACGATAAACTGCTCTCTACCGATTGGAACCTCCTCGAAACACTACAATCTTGTCTTCAAGTCTTTCATGAAGCCACGTTAACCACTGAAGGCAACAGAGGGAGCCGAGTTCTTCGAAAATGGTACACTACAATGGATAAATTGAGGAGGAGGATCTCGTACTTTCAAGGCAAATTTGAGGATGCTTCTAGCAGATCTGGTCATCCCCATTACGGGATATTGGCCAAATGGTGTACGGCTTCTCACACCAAGATCTCTGAATATTGGGAAAAGACTTCCGAATCTCCAGCTTACTTTGCTGTCATTCTGCTGGATCCTGCGCGAAAATCCCTATGGTTTGAGCGTAATTGACCGGATTTCAATGACGTTTATGATATCAAGGTCAAGGAACCCGTCACCAAACTATGGGAAGAAGAATACAAAGGCCGCTATTCTACAGGCGGTGATCCCCCAATCGACCCTCTATTTGCATTACGACGAGAGCCGTACAGGCCTAGTAATGAAGATGACACTCAATGGGGTTCATTTTCGTCTTATGATAACAACTACTGGCACTCGGATGACGATTTCGAAACCTCAACGGCTCCCCGGGTTACTGATCGCTTTGAACATTACTGTGGTTCTAATTTAACGCCTACCGACGCCCTCAGTTACTGGAACAACCACTATCTTGTTGAGCCAGATCTCGCGAGGTTTGCGTATGATATGTTGGCAATGCCTCTGATGTCTGACGAATGTGAGCGTACATTTTCGAGCGCCAAACACCTTATATCTGACTCTCGCAATCGGCTCAATATGGACCTCATTGAGGCCAGTGAATGTCTCAAAAACTGGTTTGGAAGGCCTCATTCTATTGATGACATTACCCTCGATAAAGCTGTTGTTGAAGAGACTGTTGACCTCAGCCCTGAGGCTCAAGGTCAGCGCGATATCGATGATGAGATTCAGCGCAATGAGGCTGGTATTACATTGGTGATGCAGGATATCAAGGTACAGTTTAATGAGGATAAAGCCTCTATTCAAAACGAATGCACTGGAGAATCCAGCGGTGAAGAGGATGGTTGCGAAGGCATTACTATCGTAAATGCTGAGGTTGTTATTGAGGACGATTGGGACTTGTAATTTATCGTATACAACACCAAAACCCCTTCTATCACCACCTTCTACAGTGACCTTGGCAGACACAGCCTTGGCAGATAGACAACAGACAGATATCCTTAGATATCTGCATGTTTTAGGTGGACAGACCGGATATGGCTGTCGTATCTGTATCTGTCTAGTCTATTTACTTCACTGTCGTCAATGCCAAAGAAGCTACCCTTAAATTAGGGTGAACATAGACTACTCATCCTTCAGGCGTGCTTGACTGACATTATTTTAGAGCCTGGGAGATGGACTGGAAATTCTTTGCTTCTATCATTGGCACTATTCGAAATCATGATGCTGATAGCCAGCTCTAGAGCTGCGGCGAATGTTACGGCAGTAGCACTGTCGGTACCATTGAAGAACTTCGAAGTAATGCCGACAAGCGGCTCACTCTTCTCAATTTGCTTCGCAAGACTCGCGCTTATAAAAGCACTCTTCCGGTCGACAAGTTCTTCGGCCTTCTCAACATTATTTCTGATCCTGTCGAAAGTCGAATGCGAGTGGACTACGATTGCGACTCCTCGCAACTCTATGTTGATTTTGCTGTCAAATAAATGCAGAGGCAAAATTCCTTAGACCTCTTGCATGACTGTTGGCTTTCTCAACACTCGTCTACTGTGCAATTGCCTTCCTGGGTCCCGAACTGGACGCAGCCGCTATGGCATCACACAGTCTCATACCTGGACTTACCATTTCTAGCAGCAGGCGATACGGAGCCAGATTTTCGTTTCGACGACGAGTCGCGGACCATGCACGTCAGAGGCAGGGTTCTTGATACCATAGCAGAAGTAGAGAAACTGAGGTCAATTCCACAAACCAAGGAGCCCCGCGACTTCCATGGTGATAGGGACAAGGCGCCGTGGAGGAGCAAACCTGGTGAGACGCGATGGCACAAACGCGAAGGCAAATCATTCTGGGAATGCTTTTCTGAGAATTATGTCGAAGAAGGTCGCCAAAGTCGCAAGGCTTGGGTGACAAATGCCATGGCGATAGCATTTCTCGGAAAAGTCTGCACGCCCGCTCAATTCGAAAACCTTTGGAGAACCCTCGTATGGGACCTAACTCCTGATCAATTGCGGGCACCACCCTACTATGGCGAATCATTTTCAGATTGGGTGGTGTCCATCACCTCTACGAAGGCTGAGATGCAGGAGCATTCTAAAACGAAGAGAAAGGCCAACGTGACCCTCAATTTTCGCGAAGAAGTTGGACAAACACATCCAATCACAGAAATGGTAACAAAAGTTATGCAATTCTCCAAGGCCAATTCGAGATGTTACAATCGACGCTTCTATCGATCAGAGCACGGTCGTTTTGGCTGGGGCGTCGACAGTATTAAGTCTGGTGACAAGGTCTGCGTTCTCAATGGGGCTTCGGCGCCGTTCATTCTCAGGCCTGTCGAAGGAGGCTCCTACATACTCATTGGGTCACTTACATTCATGACCTTATGTTATCTGAAGTTGGAACAACACCAAATGTGAGAGGTAAACTGAGGTAAGATATCGATTCAATGAGTGACTGCATAGCCCTTGAACTGAGTGGAAAATAAGGGCTATCTATACAAAGAGAGTGTACTGACGTAGGTTCTGACACCGCAGAGATACCGAGCAAACAAGAGTGAGAACAAACAGGTTTGAAACGACTTTGAAACCGTTGGTGTTACCACCATATTGCAACATATGTATGGTGAGGGCATGAAAGATGAGAATTTGGAAGTCGTCTTCCAGTTGAAATAGACAAATCGCGCGGTAGAGGAGCAGCAAAAGCGATACTTCAATAGCAGAGAAACAAGAACGGCGGCCTCCTGATGCGAAATCTACAGCCACGCGAGATTCAATGACCACTTCAACTCAGACCTGTCACATGGTAGGTATTTCCGGTCTATGCCCGTTTCAACCTTCTGGAAGGCCCATCTGTTAACAACATTGACATTATATAAATTATGCATTATCAAAAGAAGACGCCGGCTGTCTAATTCAAATCGAAAATACAAGAAACCAAAGGCATTGCAGTCAACACCACTTTCAAAGACGACGACCATACCCAATACCAACATTGTCTTCCCGAATCCTCGACTACCAGTATCGATCGATCGCTCGAGCTAAGTCTTAGATTAGTCGTATTTTACATATCGCTTCAATCATCTGCGCCTATTGAAATGAGACTTGGCGCTGGCCAGTAGTCGATTTTTCGGGTATTCGGAGAGGGGAAACCAGAAGCAATCTGTCGAGATGTTTCTTCCCACTGCAGCTGCTGAAAGGCTACAACGATTAAGGTCGGCACCGATGTCGATGTCGAACTCAGCGCTATTGGCGAGAAAGAGGTTGAAGGAGGGAGGAAAGCCACTTCATTTGGTACATAAGCTGGACTGCTGACAGCTCCGAGTGAAGGGAGAAAGAGGTTGAAGGAGGGAGGAAAGCCACTTCATTTGGTACATAAGCTGGACTGCTGACAGCTCCGAGTGAAGGGAGAAAGAGCTTGAGTTGATTTGCGCTCTAGGTCTTTTTCAGAGTACCAGAAACAGATGTGTAGGAGTTTCCTGCCACATTTCCTTTTCGCTGCTCTTGCAAAGTGCCTGAATGTTTTCGATTCCCCTTGGTACGCCATTTCATCTGTTCAGCGGCCATTCGGTGCTGGTATTTGACATCCCTGTCGTACTAGAGGACTGGGTTGCGTAAGCACAGAAACCTATATTGATAGTATGATTTGTCACGCAAATCGCACTTCGCGCCGCGGACGAATTTTACGGACATGGAAACGCTACGTTAGCCATATTCGATTAGTTCCCCGCCATGGACCGCTACCACCACAGTCTTGAAGCTTGTCTTCCTCCAATTCACCAATAACAGTGCTTATATGGTTTGGAATCAAGCTGTAGCTGTGGAGGCCTTAGTAATCCACGGGCGGATCGCCTACCAGGCTGTAGACCTTGGTGCAAGACGTGATATTTGAAACGCAAGGTCTCATGAACCGATTGTAGCCTCTGCCCTTATAATAAAGACTACAAAAGTAGCATTCGAATCTTCTAATAACAACCAACGTCTCTCATCTCCTCGTTAGTCATATCAACCAACTTGCAAGCCTGATTTTCTCGATATGGAGAATCTTACTACCACCAACTTTACCTCCACGGTTCATGCAGACGTCTATCCTGCCATCTCTCCCACTCGTCCAGAATTGTCACAGGTTGGAAAGACCGTCCTCATCACTGGTGCCGGAACAGGGATTGGAAAGGCCACCGCAAAGAGCTTCATCCTCGCGTCTGCAGCTACTATCATAATCATCGGTCGTCGTGCCGCAAAGCTCGAAGCGGCCGTGCATGAACTTGAACAGCTCGCCAAAGAGACAAATGCTCCTACCAAGATCATTGCCCAAACATGCGATGTGGGAAAGTCTGCTGAGGTCAACGCGCTATGGGATGACTTTGCGGCCAAAGGTTATGTAATCGACGTTCTTATTTCAAACGCAGCTGCGTTCACCGAACCAAAATCCATGTTCGAGCTTGGTGTTGAGGATGTCTGGTATCAAATGGAGGTGAACGTCAAGGGGCCCCTGTTGTTCGCCGAGCGCTTCTACAAACAGACTAGCAAACACCAGAAAGTCAGTGATGATCCCTACTCACCTTACCACCATCACTAACAGTGTCAGTTCCTGGTCAACGTCACCACGGCAGCGATTCATGCATTCTCGAATCCTATCGTTAGCGGGAGACCTGCCTACAGTCTCAGCAAGGCAAGCTGCACATTGGCAATTCAGTTGCTGGCAAACACAATCCCACCAGATGTGATGCAAATCATCAATTTCCACCCGGGGCTTACGGTGAATGAAAGCTTGAAAGACATGGGCATCACCGAGGAAAACAAGGAGTCAACTGGCATACCGTTCGATAACGTCAGGTTGCCTGCCAGCTTCGCGGTATGGGCTTCTTCCAAAGAAGCGTCGTTCATGCATGGGCGATACGTGTGGGCGTCTTGGGATGTGGATGAGCTTGCAAAGGGAGAGACGCGTACCCGCCTGGATGAAGATGACACTTATCTGAAAGTCGGGGTAGTTGGCTTGAAGGGCAACGATCGTGCATAGTTTGGACTCGTAGCGAAAGTTTGTGGGATGTTAAACTGGCTTGGCCAGTATGTCGAAGATGTACTACGGTTACATGGCTATTAGTTGTTAGTCTCTGGTCAATGCTTCCATCCTCAATAAATCCGTACTCGAGTCTACTCACCGCTGTTTGCGTGCAATGCTTGTTCCAGCACGCGTAATTACCAGAACTCCGATCTACACAGGGCTTTTTCACCGCCAGGGCTAACGACGAATAGGCCGGTAATCGTTAGTATGATATATCCGAGCCTCAGGAAGAAACGAGGGCGTTACTCAGGCGACCATTCATCTCAAATCCGAATGTCCCAAAATCAAGAGTCTCCAAAGAGAGAACTCTTCTCGATGCTTGTTCTCGGGGTAGTAGAACAATCCACAAATCCACATACGCACCGACAAGATGCCAATGTATTCCCAATCGCACTAACGGAAGCCATCTTAGTGAGAGCCGTTGCCAACCACTATTCAGGCCTCGTACTAAACAGCAACTGCTGACGTCAAGATGAAGAATCAATCAATTGACGTGTGCTTGCTTTGCTCAACGTTCTGTATCATCCATCACTCATCATGTATACTTCCGCTCCATTTGTAACGGCCGGACTATGCATTCTCCCAGCTGCAACTGGACTTCAGCTATTCGGAAATTCATTCGGGGTTCCAGGAGTAAACGCATCGTATGATTACATTGGTAAAGGTTTGCTCGGATCCTGTGGACAAGCCATTGCTAACAGCAGCAGTAATCGGGGGCGGGACAGCAGGCAATACGATCGCTGCCCGACTTGCCCAAAATGCTAGTATATCGGTTGCAGTTATTGAAGCAGGCAGCTTCTACCAAATCGATAATGGCAATGGGAGTGTGATTCCAGCACTTGCCACGACACAGTTCGTTGGCGCAGATGCGAATGATACGCAGCCCTTGATCGATTGGGGCTTCGTCACCACACCACAAGCCGTGAGCAGTACCAAAAGACTTCGGTGGAGGTGTCTAAATCAGATGGTAGGGAGCAAACAACAGGATCCTTCAATATTCAAGAGGAAAGACACTCGGTGGATCCTCGGCACGGAATTATATGGCTTTCCACAGGGGAACAATTGGCTCCTATCAACGATGGGCTGATGAGGTCGGAGACCAAAGCTACACATGGCCGAATCTGCTTCCCTACTTCAAGAAGAGTATCAAATTGACACCGCCGAATACCAGCGAAAGAGCAGAAAACGGGAGGGTGTTGTATGATCCATCAGCTTTCGACCCAAGCGGTGGACCCCTCCAAATTGGCTGGCCAAACTACGCCGACCCTTTCTTGGCCTTGGCGCAGGATGGCATGGCAGCAGCTGGTATTCCGATCAGTACTCTAAATTTCAACAGTGGAATTTTGAATGGATCTGCTTATAGCACAAGCACCATTGATCCACAAATGAGACGTTCGTCTTCTCAAACCAGTTTTCTTGAGCAAGCAATGGACGAAACGGACATCAAAGTTTACACTCAAGCATTCTCCAGACAGATCATGTTCGATGCAAACAAGCGGGCGACAAGCATAATCGTGACGAATGGACGCGTAAACTTCACATTGTCAGCGAACAAGGAAATCATTCTCTCAGCCGGCGCATTCCAATCACCACAACTTCTCATGGTAAGTGGCATAGGCCCAGAGGCCACATTGAAAGCCTATGGAATCCCTCAAATCAAGATTCTCGAGGGAGTCGGCCAGAACCTATGGGATCAGCCATTTTTCGGCGTGGCACATCGAGTCAATCTTCCCACGGCCTCACTAATGGTGAATTCCCCTGCCGCTGCCTTCTCAGCATCACAGCAGTACCTCCAGAACAGTACAGGCCCCCTCACAGCGCCACCAGGAATGGTGGCATGGGAAAATATTCCGCAGAGCCTTCTTTCAAACTCTACGGTCGAAGCACTAGAGCAGTTCCCGAGCGATTGGCCTCAAGTCGAGTACCTGCCCATCCCCGCTTACCTTGGTTACAACCGCAACTATCGTACCGCCGACCCGCACGACGGATACAATTACGCCACTGTATCAGCTGCCCTGATGACCCCACTCTCTCTTGGAAATGTCACCATCAACAGCGCAAACATGATGGATCCTCCTGTCATAAACCCAAACTGGCTCACCGCACCCGAGGACGTCGATCAAGCCATTGCGTCCTTCAAACGAATACGCCAGATCTGGTCCAAGATGGAAAATATCACGATTGGGCCCGAGTATCTGCCAGGCCCGAACGTGACCACAGATGCGCAAATTCTGGACTTCATCCGGGAGTCTGTTATTGAGATTTACCATGCGGCCGCTACGTGTAAGATGGGTCAAGTCAACGACACTCTTGCTGTTGTGGATTCGTAAGCGCGGGTTATTGGCGTTGAAGGACTGAGAATTGTGGATGCCTCTGCCTTTCCTTTCTTGACGCCTGGGCATCCGCAGAGTGGGGTTTACATGCTCGCGGAAAAGATGGCTGATGATATCTTGAATGGAAGATGAGAAAGGTGATTGATTTGGTGTGTAGAAATATTTTCATACAGAATAGAATGCCCATCGGGCCCCGGCTTTGTCCTTGGCATTTTCTGTATTACGGCTCAGTCTATTTCGGCAAATGATCCTGCGGAGCTTCTTCCCCACTGGTCATGCAGTGTCTGCTGTTGTAACCCTCATAGCTTTGACAGGAATGTGAAGGATCTGTGCGCCGTGGTCCAATAAAATCTGTTGATACTGCCAGCGCACAGTTCCCGCCTAAACATGGCAAAGGGACATGTAAACAGGGCATAGCCATCTCAATTTCACCCTTATGCACAAGCTCTTCAAGCTCCCTTTCGGAAGAGTAGTGCTCGCTGTCTTCAGTGTATCGGTCACGGCAAGTCGTTCTTGGGACCTGGTAAACTTATCGTTTTCGTGCAAGAGGCTACCAACTGCTAGACCAGCCTACTGCGCAATCCCAAACCACTTCAACACCTCGGGAATATTAACAGGATGCGGATGTCCACTCCCCGCCGTCGTGAACGCAACAACCTTCTTCCCATCCCCAAAAACCTTCTTCACCGTCCCACTTTTGGGCGTATCCGGACTGGAACTACTCGGCACATCGCTAATCCCATGAACACTCGTCCACTGCTTCACTTGCTCATTCTGCAGCGCGATATTCACCACCGAATCACCCGTCTGATGCCAAACCTGCAGTGGTGGGTACTCGCCTGAATAGCCGCCTTTGATGGCCGATTTGACTTTGGCCGCCCATTCCGGGCCCGTGTGTTTCTTTCCCCCCTTGACGCAGGGCGAGTTATCGCTCATGGGACTTGCGCCCCGCGAGCCCTGGAGGCACGCATAGGGGATTCCGGAGAAGGATGCCGCGCCGGCGAAGTAATCGGGATAAGTCGCCATCATGACATTCGTCATCATCCCGCCCGACGAAGAACCCAATACAAACATCTTCTTGCGATCGATTTGGTGTTTGGCGATTGTGTAGTTCATCATTTTTATGATGGCGTCGGCATCTCCGCCGCCACCTCTCGTTAATGTTGCCTCTGTGTTTACGGCCCAGCAGCGGTTATCGTGTGTCGCTTGCGGATATATGACGGCGAATTCGTATTGGTCGGCTGCTGGCATCAAATTCGCGGACTTGGAATACATGGCCGCGCTGCCTAAGCAGTAATGGATCTGAAGGGATTATTAGAAGCGGAATTCTGCGCACACCGGGAATACTTTTCCTCACAGCAACCACGAGTGGCGAATTCGGAGGTAAGGCTGGCGGCGCGTAGTAGAACATATCCAGCTTCGTTGGATTTCCGCCAGCTGCCCATGCCGAATCAGGAACCTTTGTCGTACTCTGGCCCAGCACAGAAGCCGCCATGAAAAGGAGCGTGGAAAGATGCATGATCAATGAGTGACTGCTGCATCTCGTACATAAGCAGCACAATCGCTTTATACTGTTCGCGGATCCCCTTCGCTTTCCAAGCCTACATTGAGGTTGGCGACATTTACTTTGGCACACGGAGGATTCATGATGTTGAGAGAAATTGTGGCTTTGAGATGTGCAGATTAATTGCGCCGGGACTCGGCATGGCGGCTCGTCTATATTGGGGAATACCAGCGAAGCCCTAGGCTTCAAACGCGTACAAGGCGCCAGACAAAGCGATTTGTCAGCTGACCCCAAGAGAGCGGATAACAAGACCGGCAGATGCAGACTGCGATTCTAATTTTATAGTGTGCAGGAAATTGGATGCCTATTGCGGGAAAATGAGCGAGGTGTTGGATTCCAAATCGCATGTGGAGGATATGGTCTAACCGCCTAGAAATCAACTATTCCAACCCGCCAAAATACCATCATAAACCCATTGCTTCCGCATCAGCATACTGTCCCACGGCAAGGCACTGCCCCATCCTTTCAGCGACGCAGAAGCTAAACAAAAGTCAGTCGTGCTCAAAGCCGAGATTCTCTAGATAATACTCACTCCATCCCCAATAATCACTAAACTCCCAGATCGTCACACCCTTACACCTCTTCACCTTCTTACAAGCCCTCACCACCCCTTTATACCCTCTCACCTGCTCTTGCTGTGCCGCAACACTAAAATTCGCCAAATCCATTCGAATATCCAACTCCGTAACGGCGACATCCAAATCCATACTCGTAAACTCATTCATAATCCGCCCCAACGTGTACGCAGTCGCCGTGTTATTATACTCAAAATGACTTTGAAACCCAATCCCATCAACCCTCGCGCCCTTCCCCCGAATAAGCCTCACAACCTCCTTCAACCCCTCAATCTTACGCCGTCCACAATCTCTACAATCAACTGATCTCTTTCCCCTTCCCTTTCCCTTCCCACCAGACAAAGAGGCATCAAAATAACTCCCCTCCTCAACTGTGAATATCCCATAATCATTCTCAACATCAAACTCATTCAAATACAACTTCGCCTCCGGATCCGCCTTCGCCGCCGCGGCAAACACAATCGGGATAAAAGCCGGCCCAATCGTTGTCGACCAGATACTATCTCTCAATGTCCCGTCATCATTCAACGGCTCATTGACAACATCCCACGCATAACATCTGCCGCGAAAATGTTGCACCAGAGAGATGACATGCGCTTTCATAATTCTTGTCAATGTTGCGTTATCGAAATCTCCATTTTCCAGCCAAGCAGGTAATTCAAGATGCCATAGTAACGTGTGACAGCGCACGAGTTGACCATTGGCTTGAGCAAGGGAGACGAGTGCGTCGGCGGCGGTCCAGTTGAATTCGTAGCGGCCGGGGTGTATGATATTCCACTAGTTTCGCGATGGGGTTAGCCATTTGTAGAATTCGATATTCTAGACTCTAAAGTTCGAATCAGTTTCCTAAACTGAAAAAAACCCTACCACCCTTCATCTATCCATACTCTTAAACCTGTTTGCTCAACCTCCTTTTTTCTTTGCTGCTTCGAATATACTCTCCTCTGTTACCTTTATGCGCCTTCTCCAGCTGCCTTCCACAACCCTCCTCATGTATTCATCGCGCTTCTCTCTTTATCCCACACGTCCAGTACCCCCCTTCCTCTTCCCCTCTTGTTAACCACCCCCATCCCCACACAAAAAAAGCCTTAAAACGTACCTTCATAGCATTCTCAACACTAACGCCCCCAAAATCCCTCGTCCCACCCGTCCCATTCAAAATCCGCGTATACGCCACGTCCCCGAACCCAACAGGATCAGTCGCAGTCCCGAAATAGAGTTTCCCCGCCGCTTTCGCCGCACCATCAAGACCTTTGGTAGAATATCTTCCCCCAAGAATGGGTCTATTCCCAATGGAATCCTCAGTCGCACAGAGAGAGGAGGGCAAGAAGGAGGCCACCAAGAACGCTCCAAGTATGGAAAACATGTCCAAGAATTGGACTGGTTAAGCAAACTTTGTGGCAGAGAAACGTTTAGAAAGAGGGCGGAAAGATATCAACACGAAAAAGGGCCTGGAATGTGAATGGGGTAGATGTAAAGTGCTCGTTACTGGTAGACGGATTGTCATTACTACCCGCATCTTCCTTCAACGTGTCCGACAGACCAACATTTAGGCGTCGGTCGGCAAAGTTACTCACACTCACACTAGGTACGACAATGACAGTACCACATGGTATCCGGTACAACCCCGTGAAACACCAAAACCCATCAATTGGTTCAACCATCCGCTCGGCCTAAAACTCGAATTAAACAAGTGTAATACCACTGATAAAGGGTAGGGGGAAATGACTACTCGCTCTCTCCACCATGGGTTCCTTTATTTGGCGATCCCAAGCTACGGGCCACTTGCTCGGACACACTCGGCGCGTGTTGCTCACTCCCTGCACTAACTGAGCCCGACTTGACTCGGCTAGTCAAGCTCTCAACACTGTTCCCAAGCCCGACTTCCATGAAATCTTTGCCGGGCTCGATAACCGCCGAGTCGAGGCTCTTATCTCCGTCAAGAGCTGGCGGCGTCGTGGTGAGAAAATCTGCTATCTCGGGCGCAGCGACTGTACTACTTCTAGGTGATTTTGATGATGATGCCAAAAAGTCGTCAATGTCGCTCGTAGTGCTCGGTGCTTCTTGGGTCGAGGCGCGTCTGCTAGGTTCTCCGAATTTGGGGCCCTGTGGCCAGAATTTCCCAATGAGGCCTCTATTATCCTCATCGTCAGTGTTATCGTCGAATATTCTGGAGTCGAACGAGTCAATGCTAGAAGCGGTACCAGCTCGGAGAGGCGGAGCGAGCGACATTTTCATATTTGATTGTGGCGATTTCAAAGGTTTGAGCTCATCGGCGGATTCTCGCATTTCACCGACTAGTCGTGGTGGAGGAGTGGCGGACTCTTGGCCCTTGACATGCTCTCCGTCCTCGCCCACGGGTTTGTGAATGCCCTTTGCACGGTCAGTTGCCGGTTCTTCTTCGTCCCTCGTTCGAGCTGCGTAGGTATCGCCGAAATGTGTATCGCAGAGATGTTTGACGACCGGCCATCCATACGCGTTTGCAAACATTCTGCGGACAATGATGTTGTTGTGGGCATCTGGTTCTAGGCGAACGAGAACTTTGCGCCAGGAGAGGTCTTTGTGATAAGCCCGTGCGATTCGCTCTTCGACCCGCATGCTATTCAGGTCTGGAGTCAGCACCTCTTCTGACGGCGCGGACGTCGTTTTGCTGCTGCCTTGAGATACCGAGTGGCCTGTTTTGGGTCGTTTCGTCGGAGGTGGCGGTATGTCTTCTGGATGGTAGACACGATCATGGAAGACAGTTCTGGTGCGGCTGGAAGGGTCGATAATCCATGAGGTTGGTGGAATGGGTGGATTCAAGATGTCTCCTGCCGACTCAAATATCGACGTCTTCGGTGGCGCGTTGGAGCTGGTTGGATCTTCCACGATACTGTCTCCTCGAGTTGCGAGGGGCCTCTTGGCGCCTTGTTGTTGCACACCGCTGGCCGATTGCATGGCCGGAATATCATCTGGGCTGGAAGAGCCAACGCCATCATTACTATCGATTTTAATTGTTTGACTTCTCTTATACATTTTCAGGTCTTTCTTCGTTGTCTTCGCCGTCAAGCCTAAAAAGTTTCTAATGCTGTCGAGAGCGCTGGTGCCACCGGCAGACACTTCTTCAGCGCCGCCATCAATTTGTGACGGAGGTTTTGCCATTTGCGTACCCAACGGTACTTGATGCGGCTCATCGTCTTTGTTTGTTGCATCTTCATCCGGTTGTGGTACAGCCACTTGAGCGTCAGATTGACCAGGGGTATCGCTGTCGTCTGGCGTATCGTCGGCTATTATGAGTTGTGATTGCGATGGATTTGGCGATGCGCTTTGTCCAGTGATCTCTGCCCAGCCCCAACCTGCCATTGTCCCAAGAATACCGTTCTCTCTCCTCGCTTTGCCAACCCGGTCAAGACCTCTCCAGTCCAAGAAAAGTAGGCAACTAGTTCGAAGCGGTACAATGCCATCGTTAACAACATTCGAGTAGAGGGTGCGATTGCGGAAGCGCCGTAAAACGCGATGTGCAGGACCTGTAGGGAGGATACGAAGCAGTGGCTTGGATCCTGGATCTTCACTGTGCTCTTCCTTTTGGGTTCCCAAACCGCCCATCATGGCAGCCCAACCTGTCCGCGCCAGTGGAGTCGGCCTCCATGTGAGCCCCAGATCTTGACCTGTTCTACCAACCAGACCGAAGTCAAGTGCAAACTTGACATACATGGGATTCTCGTTGCTCAGTCCAAGGAGAGGTGACGCCAAACAGATGAAATTCGTAGGCTCGATCTGCGCAAAGAAAGCAGGCGCATGCTTCTGGATGTACCCAATAGCATATAATTGAATGAGCCCTCCCAAAGAATGGCCAATGAAGCTTATGCTAGTGAAGGTATATGCCAGATCGTTGCTTTTGTCTTCCTCTTGCCTGATGGTACTATTTTCGTGTGAAGGTTTGCCATTGTCTGCGTCTGACGAGGGTTTCGTCGAGAGGGCATCTGAGAGTTTTTTGGTCATGGATTTTCGCAAGGGTTTGAAAGGTTGATCAGGATTACGTCAGATCGAGAATGTACTTTGCTAGGCGCTTCCCAAGATACTGTATGCCATTTTCGGTCTTGACAGCATTTCCGCTAAATCCACGTACTATGACTTGCTCGTCATCATCGGAATCGGCGTCTTCGTCATTGTCGTGGAGATCCTCTTGTCCTCCAGAAAGTGGCGCGGTCGAGGGATCTTTCCCGCCGTCTTGCTTCGACTTGGACTGTCCTCGCTTTCTTCTCTTAGCATCCTCGCGCGCTTGTCTAGCCGTCGCATCAATGCTCTCCTTCATATAAAGCATGTCTGCCCCCAGATTGCTGTGCAGTCCATGAGTGAGAATCACCAAGTGAATCTTCTTCTTTTTGCGATTGCGCGATCTGCCTTGTTCCGATATCTTCTTCGACTTGTTATCTGCAGGTATCCTGCCCTTCTTTTGAGAATCTTCCCATTTAGGAAGTTCCGGCTTGTTCCACAAACTCTCGATATTATCCACGACTAGTCGTACAGCCTTCGAGTGTACGCCTCGAGGCTGCTTGGAGTGATGTCTCTTCTTTCCTTGTTGATGGTCTTGCAACTGTCCTGTCACAGGTCCGTCCTGGTCCTGGTCCTGGCCCGTGACCGTGGTAAGGTTGTAGTCCAACGACCTCTCGTCTCTACTCACTAGTACTTCAAAGTTGACAGATGCCGAGGACGAGAAGAGGATCTGAGAGGTGACGTCTATTATCCACGTCATACTCTTCGGCTTGTGGTCCTGGTCGTGATGTTCCGAGACTTGCTCATGTCCAGTGACACGGATATCTTCGGGTATGGGTATCTTCGCGGTGAAAGCACCGCCGGCTTTGAGATTAGGCTCAAACTGTGGAATTCCATTCTTTCGCGGGTTGTCGAGCTTCGAGTTTGGATTGAAGGAAGAAGGGTAGGTGGCGACGTGTAAAGTATATGGACCGTGGAGGTAAGCGGCGCGAAGGGCGATGGCAGAGGTGTTCTTGATTCTGACGTGCAGATGGGAGGGCGAAGGGAGGATTCGGTCTTGTGAAGGATCATAGGTGATAGTATAGCTGTTTGCATGGTAAGTCGCGTTGTTATTCTATGGCGGGACGCTCGAAGCATACCGAAGCACTTCTCCAACTTTCACGCAGCCCGACTGATGCACCAAAAGCATAGCTCTGGCCCGATTCTCAGCTCTCTTCTGTTCCTCCTGTGACAGTGATGCATGTAGAAAGGGAGAGGAAGGGCTATCTCTATGCTTGTCTGGTATTTTGGAAGCAGTTTCATAGATGCTGGGGACGAAGAGCATCTCAGACGCGGTACGTCATTGGATGTTTTGGCGGACGAGTCGGATCAGTCGGTGTCGGTGTCGGTGTCGGTGTCGGTGTATCTGGAGGTGCTACGTGTATAGGGGTACTACGTGTATCTATGGGGTAAGATAGATACTACTACGAGGGTGGATGGCTGGCTGCAAACGGGACGTACTATACTCAGTATAGTGTGTACTACTGTGGTATGTACAGTACTAGTACGTACTTGCTAACTCCCGCCAACATCCGTTACAACTTTCAACTTGACACAATCCGAACATGTCAGGAATAGCACCCTCAACAATCAATATCACTTCCTGTTAACGTACTATATCCCTCCTGCCGCCTCGCCTCGTCTACGGCCCACTTTGGCCATGGTCTGTTCGTACATGGTCCGTACGCCTGATTGGTCGCTGCTACCTATAAATCATATAAATTACCATCAATAATCTCAAAAACACATGCAAAGACCCTTCTCTATCGGGTACCCAGTTGCGACCACCGTTGCCCAACCTTGTACCCGATCATCACCTTGGCCGTCAGCATGAAAATTCAGTTCCTCTTTGACTGGACCCAGATTTTGCACTGCTGATTGCTGTGCAGACGGCATTCTTTTTGAATGCTCAAACATTCTGCATTTCGACAACTGCTTAGGAGAGTCCAAAGCAATAGTAGGGGCACTGCCTACGCAAAGCCGCTCTGTCACCCATCATCTCCAGTTACTGAACATACCCCAGGCTCAGATCATCCCAGAACTCCAGAGGCAAACGCTGGGACCATGGCTTAATCAATTTCTACCTTTCCATCCTTTCACTTCTCCTCCCCGTTTTTAAGAATACATCATGGGCGACCGTATTGCTTTTCCTCTCCCTCTGCACATTCCACCATGCCCTCAGGCTTTTCCTTAGCCAATATACATACGAATAGAACAATCGTAAGACTGACGGAGAACAGACTTTGGACGAGAAGCTAACAGCTGGGAAGCCTCTTGGTTCCATTGCAATAGAACAAGTTCCTCAAGATCAAGTCACGTCCGGAGTTATTGTCATCGTCGTCTTCCTATCTTTGGCATGGACATCGGTCGCTCTAAGGACCTGGACGCGAGCAGTGGTGGTGCATTCGTTTGGCTGGGACGATGGAACCATGATTATTAGCATGGTAAACACAAGCCTTACGTCTTCACATGCCAGGCCGCACTAACCAAATGCCAGGTCTTTTTCACAGTCTTTTGTGCCGCCGTTATGGTGTGTGCCTATGTGACTGTAGGAGATGCTTTTTTGAAGACAGCGGACCTGACTCCTGCATTCAATGTATGTTCGTCCATCCAACGCTAGCAGTATGGAATCTTACAGTTACACAGTGGCTTATAACAGCAGAAGTCTTCTATGTCCTCACCATGCTGGCCCTCAAAATATCTCTGGCCCTCTTCTTCCTTCGCATCATGGTCAAACCTTGGCAACAGAGAATCGTCTATACTGCCCTTACCTTCTCTACGCTGATGAGCATCGGTTACTTTTTTTTTGCTTGCTTCCAATGCGGTGTAAGTTCTTGAATGAGCGCATAGCATGCATCTCAGGTGTTAACGTCTTCTAGTACACGCGAGCCGACGCATGGATCTTTTTCATTCGCAAAATCAGCAACCAATGTGTTACTCCAAAGCAAATCCTTGTCATGAGCTATTCGCATGCAGGTATTACAGCATCGACCGATTTGATATTCGCCGCGCTTCCGCTGTTCATGCTAAGAGGATCTAAGATGATTAACAGAGAGCGTGTGATCGTTAGCCTCATCTTAGTGCTTGGTGCTGCGTAAGTCGAAAACAAACACCGACAGAAAGGATTACTGCTAACGTTGTGACAGTGGCGGAATTGCTTCCTGCATAAGATTCAAATGGATTCCCAAGCTCGCTACAGGAGGGCTACAGTTCTTTGCCGAAGCACAGATGCTGGCCATCTGGTCTACCGTGGAGCCAGGCCTGGGGATACTGGCCGGGTGCCTTGCGACTTTACGACCTCTTTTCCGCTCCTTCTTCCGAAGAGCCCTTAGTTATGCGCAGCACGAGGGATATGACTCGGACAAGACGAACAGCATCGGGACAACTGGACCCAATCGCTCTCACAGCAATGTCGAAGATGAAGCAGTACTATTCGCCAACTCTGCATACTCGAAAGGCAACAGCATCGATGCTGGCCACCGCATACCCAAAGAGCCATGGAGACCCGGGGGAAGATTTGCGAAAACACCTTCCAACGTATTTAATGAAAACATCGAGATGGACGCAAGAATGGTGGAGCACGCGAGGATGGTGGAGGAGGCTACAAACGTCTACGATACTTCGAAGGTGGTATCTAATCGGCCTACAGCTCCTGATGCGGCATATACTCGGCAGTACTATGTATGAACGTCACGCGAGAGAGGGGTGATCCGCACAAGGACTGTGCAGAACCGAGATGCCCAGGAAATACTACTAGAGCCCCATAGCTCAAAGAGGCACCCCGCCGAGAATGATAATTCCGTGAATATGATCTTCACCAATTTCGCCTCCACACATGATCACCTCAATGGGTGTCAAGATCTTGATGAAGAGATGTTTGCGGCATCACCGCAGGAAAACGGTACCCGTGGAATCTTGGCTGCAACCCGTGGACTGCGGCAATTTGGAGGACAAGGATAAGGAACGTTATATTCCTGAGGCACTCATCCCCGCGTTGTGTTTAAGGAGCATCTCGGCTTGGTGCTTTCGGAACACCCGCCGTCAGTGTTAACTTCACTTCAGCCAAAGCTATCGCACTTTCGCGACGGGTTCCTGATACGAAGGCAAGGTAAGGCCCGTACTCAGACCCGGACTGTCATTGGGATTGTGATTGAAGGTGTGAGCTATGGAAAGGAGGAGGCAGGTCGGCCAATGTGTTCGCATGATACGGAGAACTCCTGTCTGTTTGTTTTAAAGTGCTTGCTAATCACAACCACAAGGCAACGATCATGTTTGAAAGCAGAACTCATCGACACGAAATGTCAACGATTTTCTATTTTCCTACAGGGACGTCCAAATTTCATGTCCTTTCTACTCCTGAAAGTGTACGATGTTTCACAAGATGAAGTCTATTTCATCAAGATCAACGGTGGTAATTGTCTGACGATTACTCGTATGCAGGTCGGAAGGAATATATCGATGTTGATCTTGATTTACAAGCTCCACGGAGAATTATACACAGTAGTGGCGTGAGAAACAGATCAAATCTGGATGCTCCAGGGTCAATGCGCCAAGTGGGTACAGTAGTATATTGAAACGAACTCGCGGTCATATCTCACAATCAGGCCACGTGATACTTATCAGCATCAGTCTGGGTTATTGCAAAGCGCAACTTGTCAAAGAAATCATCTCAAGTTCTCAATTGAAAATGAGGGGCAGAAACTCAAAGTTGATGGAAAAGGACTATCCGCGGCGTGACACGGGATCTCTTGAGCATCACCCCATCTCCATTTCCTTTCTCCGCTTTCATCCAACCACCATATTCTGCTTCGCCAGCCCCCCCCCCCCCGCCCCCCCCGCCCCAAACAGCCATCGCGAATTCACGATGTCAGACCTGTCACCGGCATGCGAAAACCTGCATGCGCTGCAGACTCGCAGCCAGGATTAACCAATATCAACTTCCTCACCCCTCGGTGGCTTCACACCCCAGCCGAATGGGATACGTTCCGATATCGAATGCTCATGTAAGTCTTAGCGCAAACATTCGTCAGCCTTGTCAATTTCACTCCATTCGGATCAGACTCATTGACCTACTCCAACAAGGACATCATATATGCCGATTTTAATATCGATAACGATGGCATGCCTCGAGAGTATAATAATCTTTCGAAGCCCGCGTCGGTCCCATCCGTGAATGGTGATAAGCTGTGGGTAGACAAGATCAGCAAGGTTAGACTCTCACCAAACCGGTATCGGCGCCAGTGAAAAAAGTCTCAGATATCCATTCGATTGTCAATGTATTTGATTAATGTCTAGGTACAATCCGACTGTCTGCTGTTAGTCATGTAGCTCGTGTCGCTGACACCAAAAAAACAGCTGACCTAATAGCTCAAGGCTCACTAAATCCCTGGCACCAGCAGGCCTCCAGATTACCAGGAATCTGGAGGACTCCTAATACTTTCGAATGCCTGAGATCTCGTTCCAACAAGTCGTCCATCCAGACCAATTCATCGCATCAACAATCCTCTTTCAGCGAACCTCCCATCTACCATCTCAAAATCTCGCCTTCCTTCTCATCCCTCCCGAACCACCCCGTACTGCTTGCACTTGATCCCGTGCTCACTCCACCAAGTCCATCTAGATTGCCCACGAATGGCATGATATCGAAATCGCTGGTCTGAGCACCTGAGGTTCCGGTATTCAAGGACGAGCTGTTTCCGCCGCCCATGTTTCCACCACCCATGTTTCCACCACCCATGTTTCCACAACCCATGTTTCCACCACCGCTCATATTACCACCACCTTGACTATTAAAACCATATACACCACGCGCACCACCACCATCATCAAGAGGCCACCCATTATGGTTCCTCTTAATATTAGCGCGAAAATGTTGCTGTTGCTGCTGCTCCTTCTGCTGCTGCTTGGCAATCCCACTCTTGACCGCCTCCGCAACAGTCCGCTTCATCCAAAAGTGTCTCGCCAGCTTGGCGTGCAAGTCCCTCAAGCATTGACCCCAGATACTCGTCTCGTCGTCGCCTGGTTCAAGATAAACGTGGCAACTCTCGGCCTGTACGACGCCGTCTACGAAGAGCATGAGTTGGGAGAAGGGAACTTCCTTTGTCTGATCTTGATCGATTGGGGACGGTTGGGTAGGTTGATTGTGGTGGTGTTGAGATTGGTTTTGAGGTTGAGCGTAGAATGAACCAGAGCCGGAATGGTAGATGGGTGTTGGATGGTTGAGGTCGTGATCGAGGTCGGATGTTAGATCGATGGGTTCATTTCGTGTAGCTGAGTTTGGTGAGGGGATGGTGTTTGCATCTCCCGCTGTGCCTGTGGCTGTCACATGGATGACGTCGATGCCGCTCAGCGAGACGAGTTTGACACGGGCTTTGTGGCCTGGATGCTTTTGGTGGAGTATGAATGCCGTGTCTATCCCTCTATTAGTGTTTTTTATTTCACTCATGTGGGATGGCTTGGACTGGGGAAGGGATGTTGTTTACCAATGACTTGTTGACGAAGGAAGAGATTGGATCTTCCCGTCCGCAGTTGATAGGCATGCAGACTCGCGACCGAGACTTGATCGTGAGAGGTCGTCATTCGCTCGGTTGGTGTCTGTTGCGGTCCTCCTGTATACTGATACTGAGCTGGCTGGTTTTCGCCTTCCACTTGACCGTGAGAAGTCGTTTTTCGCTGGATCAGTGTCTGCTGCGCTACTCCTATTTGTCGATGCTGAGCCAGCTGACTCGCATCAAAGTATTGAGGAGATTGAGCCGATAGGTACTTAGGTGTTGACTGTTGGAAATGTGCTTGCTCATCCAGTCTCGGACCCTGAAATGGAGAAGCTGTTGCTTGCTTGAGCGGACTCTGCTGCGAATATCCTGTTTGCTGATGTTGAGCTAGTTGATTTACACCAAAGTGTTGAGATTGAGCCAATACTTGCTGAGGTGCCACTTGTGGCGACGACATCTGCTGTGGTTGCATTTCAGCATCTGCTGCCGACTTTCTGCCACGCTTTGCTGGTGGTTTTGCTGGGGTTGGCGAGTTGGCGTTGAACGATGCGTTCGCGCTTTCGGCTGGAGAAGAGAGGCTTGGACTGTCGTATCGACCTTGTCCTTGACGGGATTTACGTTTCTTGGGTGGGTTTAAGGGAGTTGTGGGCGTGGTGGGTATGCTATTCATCTTGGCTGGCTCCATGTCAAGTAGGGCTTGGGTCATGGTTTGGTGGAAGAAGTTTTGATCGAAGTTCATTGTTATGTTGATAGGTAAGGTCGTTGTTATGGCAGTCTTTGTTTATTTATTTACCTTTCTGATTCGAGTGTTGTTATTTAGTAGTAAGAGGCTGGGAGGTTTGAAGTGTTTAAAACTCGGTACTAGCGCTGCTGTCTCACACGAAAGGAAAAGATCGGATAGATCAAGAGATCTAGGGATCTGGATAGACGGCTTCTTTGAGGATTTGGGTACTGTCGGCTAAGTTATCTCATTTCATTCTCCATGTATCCATTTGCGGGACAGAAGTAATGCTAACATCCTCACCATCCCAAAGCATGCCGCTCAATATCATCCCTCATGGTTCCCGCAATACCAAAAATGTCGCCCCGTCTGCCAACTCGCCGCCCGAAATCGCCAGCCGTCTTCCAAGTCCTTCGTCCCAATGTCCTCCTATCCCAAACCTCACAGTATCGTGCAACAACAACCGCCGACATCCTCGACAACTGACTTTGGAGGAACCCAAGGCCCATGTTCGCTCTTGCCAGTCTCCAACGGCTGTGGAACCCAGACCCCAAACTCATTCCGCACCATCTTGTTCCTGCCCACGTGCTGCTTTGCCTTTGGTGGCTTATGTAGCTCGGGATACCGTCCATCAAGAATTGGAAGTCTTGGCTCTGAATTTGTCTTGTGGAACTCTGACTTCTTTTCTTCTGAGGCTGTATCGTAGAGCGTTGTGTTTTCGCTGGTAGTGGAAACGCGGGGAGTTTCGAGGTCGGGTGAGAAGTAGCCTGGGGCGTGTGGAGTGTGGCATGTTTCGGGTTTGGTGAGTTTCGCCATGGCGTCTGTTCAGATGGATGGATAAAGGGATTTATTGATTGAGTGTCTCGCTGGTGAGTTTCTGAAAATTGATGTTATTGCTGTGAATGCGTTGCATTGGAGAGAAGTTTTTGAAAGGTGATGGATGGGTTGAGATCGAGTTTTGTTAGGCGGGAACATTCGGTGAGTACCTTCGTCTTCCGGCAGGTGCTGTCAGCCTTAAACTCAGACCTGAAAAATTGTCAACCATATCCATACCCACCAGGAAGTGGCCACCAACACTAACGAACAACCAAGATAGGAGGCACCAGTGAGTCCAACACGAAGACTCGCCATTTCACTGTTTTCGTTTCTGCAGTTGTCGTGTGCATTGGCATCAACGACTTGGAAGACATGTCTTTTCTTATTAGCGAGGCTGCTACTCTGAACCAATCAAGGGGTCTCAGGTCACGTTGATAACCGTATTCAATTGGATCCCGACAGACACCTGATTTCGACGTAAGAACCGGCTAGAAAAGAGAGGCCTTGTTAGCTAGTAGACAAACTATATGGTATTAATTGAAACTCTATTACTAATATAGTTGTACTTATCTATACTACATTTTGCAGCTCCTAGAGGATATTAGCCTATATAGTATAGTTTATTAGTAGCTCTCGCAATGGGACTTCTGTGGGTACTGTTGAACAGTGGCATGCCAGTCCTTGATAGCTCAGGCATAGTGCACGTGATAGATGCCAAGGAATGCATTGACATGCATATATATGCATGCAGATGCAACGAAAAAAACAGCACACACAGCGAGAACTCAATTTTTGGAATTTACAGAAGTATCATCTAGAGATCATCAAAACACCTCTGCCAGTGGCCGCTCCGGCCTCTAGAGGCCATCGCGCGTCCCTCAGCGTCGATGAGATATCTCTAGAGTCGCCGTCGCGGCCACGGCAGAGCAAGCAGACGAATACATGAGCAAGCTACACGAACGATGCGTCCACCGAAGACAACAGCAACCATCTAGTCACTATCTCCCGGCTAGTCTATTACCCCAGATGACACTGCAACGCTCCGAGTTGACGAGTCACCGCTAGAACGGCAATACCTTCAACACAACTCAAACACCAGACGCCCGGTGCGCAACAATCGGCACCACACACCACTGCAACGACTAGACAATCTCTCCCAACGTCTTGGCAAACCGTCCTGCTACAAGCTGTTGCCCAGAGCCTTGAGCCTCTCCCCAAACTGTTGCCTCCCAGTTATGGCATTGGCAAGAGTAGGTGCGCGACACAGTAAGTAGTAAGGACGCATAGAAGGAGCCTATTGGCGGCAAATCCCCTCCCTGTAAGCTAGCAGACGTAGCCTTGAGCCTCTCCCCAAACTGTTGCGTCCCAGTTATGGTATTGGCCAGAGTAGGTGCGCGACACAGTAAGTAGTAAGGACGCATAGAAGGAGCCTATTGGCGGCAAATCTCCTCCCTGTAAGCTAGCAGACGTAGCCTTGAGCCTCTCCCCAGACTGTTGCGTCCCAGTTATGGCATTGGCAAGAGTAGGAGCGCGATATAGCAAGCAGGGAGAGCGACTAGCAGCAGATAGGCTCCGACTATAAGACGGCAGGTCTATAGCACGATCGGCGCCATACAATACGGCAGCTACCAGACAGCCTCGTCCACGGGCATACCCGGAGTATCACACCCAAGCAGCGAAATCACGACTACGATGGTTACTATTGTCTCCAGCATCACACAACCAAATACACCGCCGCATAGGAATCTGGTGCAAGGCAACTTTCACAAGCAGAAACATACTTAGGGAACCCATTGGCCTTGAGGGATAAGGCGAAACAGATAGACAAAGCTGAGCATTAGAGAGAGACTGTAGGTAGAAGGATAGCGAAACACGAGGCATTGCCTCTTGAGTCTACATAGCACAGATATACTAGCAGAGTGACCAGTATCTACAAGAGCCAGCGGGCATTTGGAGATACTGGTTAAGGGAAAAGAGAGAGGACCGAGGGGACAGCTGGTCTTGTTTCAGTGAACGGGGCGAAGTGGGGCGCGGTGGATTATATAATCTATCACGTGTCGGCTGTCTGATGAAGTCCTCCTAACCGGACATAGCTGCGTGATTAAGCGGCTGCAACCGAGTAGGATAAAATCAATCAATCAATCAATCAATATGCATGCAGATGCAACGGTGTACTTAACCTCTGCAGTCAATACAGTCAAGTCACAGGGTGACACTCGTTCTGTTCATCGGTGTTATGGGCATGGCCCATGGTTGGTATAGGCTAAGAGCCTAAGCCTGATTGAGCCTAGTATAGAGAAAGAACCTCATTGAGGTTCTCTGTTTGTAGATACCTTCACTCCTTAACTGAATCTAAACAATCTTTGGCTACGAGTATGCTGCGTCTTTCCAGCTACCGTCCCGTAATAATCGGCTCCTATCGTTAAGTTCGTGTTGAATCTACTTCCGAATAACTCTGTTTTGCTCGTTCAGCGTAACAGGTACGAAGGATTGGCGAGGGTATTGAAGAAATATGAGAGAAATGGGCCGAACTTACCTCCTTCAGATTTATCCTTTTTAAGGGCCTTCTCTAATTAATAGGCGAGTTCTTCGATAACAGAACGAGCTAGGATCGTAAGCTTCAGCCTCGTAGTAAGTTTTCTAACTAACGGATTCTACCTCTTCGTTAGCTATAGGATTACCTACGCTTTCCTTAGAGCATGTGACGACTTGCTAGGCTACTGGAACAACCACAGTGTTCAAACACCTAACAAGGCGCCACATTACACGGGCCACAGTAAGACCTATAAGTAGACCTTGCCCCCAGTTCCCATTTACATAGCTAACTGTAGTTCTCTATCACCTTTAGTCTATACCTGATTGCTGCTCACGCCTTTCATTAGTTACTACTAGCCCTGACAGAGCAGAGGTACTAGTTAGGCTATGTCACGGCAGCTTGATTGATTGATTGATTGATTTTATCCTACTCGGTTGCAGCCGCTTAATCACGCAGCTATGTCCGGTTAGGAGGACTTCATCAGACAGCCGACACGTGATAGATTATATAATCCACCGCGCCCCACTTCGCCCCGTTCACTGAAACAAGACCAGCTGTCCCCTCGGTCCTCCCTCTTTTCCCTTAACCAGTATCTCCAAATGCCCGCTGGCTCTTGTAGATACTGGTTACTCTGCTAGTATATCTGTGCTATGTAGACTCAAGAGGCAATGCCTCGTGTTTCGCTATCCTTCTACCTACAGTCTCCCTCTAGTGCTCAGCTTTGTCTATCTGTTTCGCCTTATCCCTCAAGGCCAATGGGTTCCCTAAGTATGTTTCTGCTTGTGAAAGTTGCCTTGCACCAGATTCCTATGCGGCAGTGTATTTGGTTGTGTGATGCTGGAGACAATAGTAACCATCGTAGTTGTGATTTCGCTGCTTGGGTGTGATACTCCGGGTATACCCGTAGACGAGGCCGTCTGGTAGCTGCCGTATTGTATGGCGCCGATCGTGCTATAGACTTGCCGTCTTATAGTCGGAGCCTATCTGCTGCTAGTCGCTCTCCCTGCTTGCTATATCGCGCTCCTACTCTTGCCAATGCCATAACTGGGACGCAACAGTTTGGGGAGAGGCTCAAGGCTACGTCTGCTAGCTTACAGGGAGGGGATTTGCCGCCAATAAGCTTCTTCTATGCGTCCTTACTACCTACTGTGTCGCGCACCTACTCTTGCCAATGCCATAACTGGGACGCAACAGTTTGGGGAGAGGCTCAAGGCTCTGGGCAACAGCTTGTAGCAGAACGGTTTGCCAAGACGTTGGGAGAGGTTGTCTAGTCGTTGCAGTGGTGTGTGGTGTCGATTGTTGCACACCGGGCGTCTGGTGTTTGAGTTGTGTTGAAGGTATTGCCGTTCTAGCGGTGACTCGTCGACTCGTAGCGTTGCAGTGTCATCTGGGGTGATGGACTAGCCGGGAGATAGTGACTAGATGGTTGCTGTTGTCTTTGGTGGACGCATCGTTCGTGTAGCTTGCTCATGTATTCGTGTGCTTGCTATGCCGTGGCCGCGACGGCGACTCTAGAGGTATCTCATCGACGCTGAGGGACGCGCGATAGCCTCTAGAGGCCGGAGCGGCCACTGGCAGAGGTGTTTTGATGATCTTTAGATGATAATTCTGTAAATTCCAAAAATTGAGTTCTAGCTGTGTGTGGTGTTTTTCGAGAGCGCGAAGATATCGCACCTTAGCCACAATGTGGCTAAGCCAATACGCCCGAGCCATGAAGTAACGTGACGGCAAAGGAGCCATGCCGTGCCGTCACAGGCTAAGGCTCTACGTATTGGGTATAGCAAACGCAATATTTCTAAGCTTTACTTAATTCTAAGATATTATAACGTGTTTCACCACTCACTTGGCCACCCCAATCACTAAATCTCAAGTCATCGTGCGATAAACCTCCCACCAATACAGCTTTTATTAAAATAATTCTAACAATACATTCTTTACGTATTTGGGCATCGATTAATCTTACGACCTTGAATACCGCAGCCACTACCTGTTGGTAATGCTCGCTATCGTACGACGATTTCCTGATCTTGAACACTATCTCTAGAGCTATTTTCGCATCCCTCGACCAAGAACTGACCCTGTTGAGCTTGTAAAACGCCTCCATATGCAATATGTCGTCTACGATACTGTTGCTTCTGTTTTCGTCGTTGGTTCTCTGTACGAAGCTTCCTATTCTCTTCTGCAAGTATTACTGCTGAATTCATTGCGACTTGATATCCTTTGATGAGTTGACCAATTGCTTGACTACTTGGGCTCTGAGATTGGCGATGAAGAAGATTTCGGACGAGCTGAGCCTGCTGCTCAAGCTGAGCTATCGTACGAGGAGTTTCTGACGTCCACTGTGGCGCTACTCCATGGGGTGTACCTGGTGGTGAGGGCGTCTCTTCAACACGCTGAAACCACGCGTTGATTGTCGCTGGATCTTCGCATTTTGCACGCTGTGAATGGAATTTACGATTCTACTTCGTACAAAGCTCCGGCTGAGCGTTGATGAAGCGGGATACCCAGTTCTTCCCGACTAATGACGGTGGATTCGTACCGCGTTTTTCGAGTAAAGCGTTTGCCATTCGTCGTACGTCGATAATTTGGGGCGGAAATCCTCGTCGATCAAGGTCTAGGATCCACTGAACCAGAGCCTGCTCTTCATGTATTTGTAACTTTCTCTTTTGGTGGTTAGATTCGCTTCGTGGTTTACCACCTTGAAGACGAGACTGAAGTGTAGATCGAGGAATATCGTACGACGCTGAGATTTGACGTTGACTTAAATTTGGATTCGTTTGAAAGCTCTGCTTCGCAAGAAGTAATCTAGCCTCTTTGCAAGCCGATCCAGGGGTTGGTGTTGACATTATCGCGATAATTGTACGAAGGGATTAGACTTTTTGGTTGGGTAGCCAAGTGAGTAGGGTGGCCAAGTGAATGGTGAAACACGTTAGGTATAACTATCGGGAAACCAAAGGAATATTAGTAGAATACTAGTGAAGTAAGAAGAAGAAGCTTACTCGGTAATATTTAGTACGAATTCTAGAATAGTCTTTATAGGTAAAGGTCGTAGCCATCTTACTAGTAATAAGATATGGGCGAGAGCCCCCGTTAGCTACTTGTACTGAGATTTCGTACCGTGCCGCTCGAGCAGTGTTCTACGAGATACGAGTGAATTCTAGAACGCGAGTAAAAGAGCTCTAATTTATGACATAACGTGTTCCACCACCGAGCTGGTCAAAAAGGCTTGGCACGACCAACTCATGTTACGACTCTTCAATTTAATCGCTATTAACAATAGATTCAAGTCCGTCGTGCTGCTATCTGATTCAGATGATATCTCGATATCTTTTTTACACGTTCGCGCATTATGCCCAGTTGCGCCGCAGTTCCTACAGCGCCGTTGAGTTGGTCGGGCTATTTCTTGACCACCACTACCACGAGCCTTCTTTGATCCCTGAGACGCGACAGACGCCTCGGCAGCTACCTGCGCTGCTACAGTCCCATACTCTATAGTACCACCTTGCTGGATCCACTTCCTTTTGCGCGATTTTCGCTTTGTCATTAATGCCAATTGCTCTTCAAGCTCGCGGTTGCGCGCAACAAGTAGAGCGTTTTGGTGTAGCACCAATTCTGCGCCCTTGACAAGCTGGGAAAAGCCTGCCTGCGCAGTAACTGGTGACCGAGTAAAGGACTCGCTTACGAGCTTGGATTGGGATCCAAATTCAAGAGTATTGCTTGGAGTCTTCGACTGCCACGGCGTCTCCTGCGGTGGGGGTGCTGGTGGGGTACGTAGCCGTACTTCAAGGCGATCCAATACCACCTCCGCGTTAATAGGGACTAGCCCTACCATCTCAAAAGCCTTTCGACAGTTCTCTTCTGTAAACACGTCGAAAAACGCGTCTTTGAAGGCTGGGAGGAAGCCTTCTTTGTTGATATGGTAGACGCGTCGGCGTGCCAAGTCTCGAACTCGTTGAGAGTACTTGCACTTCAACGGCGAGAAGCAGACCACATCAAGCGGCTGGAGGATATGCGATGAATGAGGTGGCATACAGAGCGTTATGATCTTATGTCGAGGCAGTAGTCCTTGAAATCCTGGTTGAGATGGCTCTCATGGCCGTCCAAGATGAGCAGCCTATACCCCCCCACTTGACGCGCCTTTGTATACGCGTCAAAGTGCTTCAACCACTCAAGACCAAGCGCGTTGTTTGTTCAGGCGTTCTCAGAGACCGAGAGCTTCCAATTCCGTGGTATATCTGCCTCCTCATACCACGCAGAGATGTGAACGCGTCCTTTGTAGATAATGAATGGCGGGGTCGCATACCCAGCGGCGCAGATGCTCTGGATAACTGTAACCCACTCGCGATCGCCTGGCTGGATCAAATTAGGCCGTGTACGTCTTTCAGAAGCTGCGACGACCTTCATTGACCCAATAACGCCCATCTGGAAGCCAATCTCGTCAAAGTTGTGCGTATCCTCGTCGTGGATGCCGTACTTTGCCTTAGTGTCTGCAACGAGCTTGAACCACGCGCCAATAATCTCTGGATCTTCCTGTAGTATTCTCTGCCTATCCTTAGCTCGATTGAAGGCCATCTTGAGCTCATCTGAGCGCGTTATAAACCTCTCAGCCCAGGTTTTCCCTACTGGCTCTCCACCGCGTACACCTAGTAGTTTATCCGCCATATCTGCCACCTCACACAGCCGGGGCGCGAATCCTCGCGAATCGAGGTCGAGGATGTATTGGACAATTGTCTGCTCTTCAGTCGTAGTGAGCTTGTGTTGGGCGTTGCGAGTATCTAGGCGATACGTGATTCCGTTGTATCGGCTAGTCAGTGTTGAAGGAGGTACATCAAACGCTTCAGCAGCGCGCCGGAGGCTTCGGAATTGGTGGGTGTTATAGGCAGAAAGGGCAAGCTGAAGTCTGCCTTCTCTGTTAGATAATTGCGCATTTTGTTGTTGAGACATATCGTGTTAATGAGGGAGTTGGTCGTCTTGGCAGAAACTGACCAGCTCGGTGGGTTGGCCAGCTCGGTGGTGGAACACGTTATAGCTAGATGGCCAACTAAGGATGCAACTTTCTAACGTAGTCTATAGGCCTATGCGCCATATATGCCTGTGCGCCAACCCCACCGAGTATTCTTACAAAAAACGTATATATTTCAACAACACCGCCATCTATAACAGTAATATACATTTTAATTGGTTCTTTGACGCTCTGGGCAGGTCCTAGCATTATGCTCAAGCGACTGGCATACGCTGCACTTTGGTGGTGCTCGTTGCCGTACCTGAGCAGGTACATTTTCAACCCCCTCAGTAGGCGTATTCTGCTAGCCACCAGAGACATATCTCGTTGGTTGTCCAGCCGTTCTCGCTCACGCCAATTGCCCAATCTGGTGGTAGGATCCCGTCTGAATACCAGGCTGCCTGGTGCATTACTGCCTCGAAAATAACGAGCGGAGGGATTGGAAACCCTTTCGCACAAATAGCCTCAATAACCGTAACCCACTCACGGTTGCCTGGCTGCGTTGTCCTCGGTCTCCCAGCCTTATCTGCTCCTGTAACAACCTTTGCAGTTGAAATTACCCCCATCTGAAAACCAGTCTCGTCAAAATTGTAGATATCGTCATCGAGGATGCCATGCTCAGCTTGTGTACGTCGTACGCGTTCAAACCAGGCTCGAATTAGGTCTAGGTCTTCGCATTTTGCTCGCTGGTAGTCGTACTTGCGGTTGTACTTCGATTTTAGTACGTCGTCGCGGTTAATAAAGTTGCGTACCCAGCATTGGCCTGCAGAGACGAGTTGGCCATGTTGACTGGCTAAAAGGCTTGCCATAGTCCGTACGGCGGCAACAGTAGGTGGCATACCGCGTTCATCCATTGAAAGTATACGCTGTACAAGGTACTCTTCTTCGGTGGGTGTAAGGAGACGGTTTTTCGCGGTAGACCCAAGTCGTGGTTGAGTACCAGCAATACGGCGTTGCAGGGTATCTCGTGGGACGTCATAGGCTTGCGCGGTAGCTCTTTAGCTTTGAAAATCGCCGTTTTTATAGGCTTGAACAGCTAGTTCAAGCCTACCTTCTCGGTGTAAGGCCTCTTGTCGTTGTGGCGGTACCATCTCGTGTGGTAATAGAGGAACGCGTCGCGTTTGGTAGGGTTGGCGCACAGGCATATATGGCGCATAGGCCTATAGACTACGTTATAAGGGGAACGCTTACAAACAGTTGGATCCGGGCTTGGCCCTATAGCAGGTTTAGACACTTGCGCCGGAGACAGCGGCTACGGCGTGGAGGCGGGGCTTTACTCGACGACAGTGATGGACTGTGTAAGGCGTCAAGTACAATAGCGTAGAAGAGCCGGACTTGTAGGTTGAGTTTTTTAATTTTGAGCAATCCCAAGGGCAGGTTTAGAGAGAGCGCACTGTTCAGTTGGGAAATCTAAAGTCTAAAGCTCGATTGCACGCTCGGCAGCTCCACCCACCTGACTCATAGAAGTATACCTCGTTTGAAGGGCGGCTAATCAGCTCGCCCTCCAACCTTCAATATCAAACCACGTTCCTCATCAAAAGCAGTAATCAATTATGACTCTCTAATGCAATAGGTTACTCGGATCTCGCTGGGATTTGCTCCAGCCAGTCCTCTCAAAATTTGCCGCCAAATGGTCACCCTTTCAAGATCATATAGATCGTCCCTGGATGTGCAATTACTTCGGACTGCAGGAAAGTGTCAACCTCATTCAAGCCTCTGCTGCTTGATAGCGTATTCTCGTCTGAACATGTCGTCGATTTTGGTGAGATAGTATGTACCGGGAAAGAGGGTATCAGTAGCGCCTTTTGGAGAGTAGTCCTTCTTCAAATGGGCATGTTCTCGGAGGTTGCACATCTGCATCTTGTATGAGTAAGGTTTCTCAGCTGTTTGAAGATAATGCTGCACTTACATCGTCATAAGTTTGTGGTGGGACAGTGCGTCTTGACTCGAGCCTGGCGGCAATGTTTAACTTCTCAGAAATCTCCTTGATGCTGCCATTGACAACTAGCGAGAACATGGTGCTAGCAAGTCCACTGCCGTAGCTGAAGATACCAATCCTCTTTCCTTGAAGATCGTCGCTTGGAACGTTGGAGAGCAGAGAGCAGAGACTGGCGTATACGCTGGCGCAGTACATGTTACCGCACATGGTTGGCAGCTGAATGGCTGGCTGAACTTTCTGAGCAAATCGTTTCTTAGAAAGACCCATGAAGGTCTTTTCCACGGTCTTATCGGAGATGGAGGTATCGTAGGGGAGGTCCTTCAATGCGACTGGAACGTCGGCAAAAAGTGGGTTAGTTGGGTTTTCGAGGTAGTCGTTGTAAAGGAGGCGAGCGTAGGATTTGGCAACAAGCTTGCAAGTTGGCGCGTGAAAGGCCATGTAGTCGAAGCGATCAAGAGGTGTCTCGAGCTCTGCATGCGTCCCGTTTGCGCTGCCATTGGCAACTGCCTTCAACTTTGCCTCGCGCTCGTTGTATGCCTTATAGCATGCATCCACAGCCTCGGTATAGCACTTGATAGAGAATTGACCGTCGACGACTGGGTACTCGCTAGTAAGATCTGGCTTGTAAAAGTCATAGGCGTGTGTGATGTAGCTGCCGCGTTGACCTGGCTCGAAGATGATTGGGGCATCTGGGCCAATTAGTAGAGCGACCATGCCAGCACCCCCAGTCGGCCTAGCGTTGCCCTTCTTGTAGAGAGCAATGTCACCAGTGACGACAATAGCGTCACGTCCGTCCCAACCAGAAGACTCGACCCAGTTCACGGCGTTGAGAATAGCGTTGGTTCCGCCGTAGCATGCGTTTACGGTGTCGACACCCTCGACATTTGTGTTGTCCTTGAACAATTGCATAAGAACAGACTTGACAGACTTGGACTTGTCCAATAGAGTCTCTGTGCCCACTTCCAGCCTGCCAATGGTGTTCAAGTCGATGTTGTACTTGTCGACAAGCGAGGAGAGGACAGTGAGGGCGAGGGAGTAGATGTCTTCGCGGTCGTCGCAGAAGCTCATCTTGGTCTGGCCGAGGCCAATGGTGTATTTGCCTTGGGACACGCCATCGAACTTCTCGAGCTCTGCCTGATCGACGCACTGCGAGGGAAAGTAGACGTCGATGGCCTTGATTCCGATGTTGGCGGGGCGCGTAGACATGATGGGATCAATCTCTTTGAACTTTGGCAAGTCAGTACAAATAGTCGAGGAGTAGGCAGAAGGAACACTGATGGTGCGTTGGGAGACAGGAAGAGGAGGAAAGTGGTGCAAGGAGCGTGTCGGGAAATTTGGATATAAAATATAATACGACTCGGAGTATTTTTGGCTATCTCGGACCCTTGGTGATCACTGCGACAACGGCGGCGGCGGCGATGCGACAACATGCGGCGCAGACAGTTGACGGGTACCTTCGGGAACTGTAGAGCTGGGCAGACAGTTGACGGGTACCTTCGGGATCTGTACTGTACCGACCAATTGAAGATCCACTTTTGGGAACTGTATTGTACCGACCAATTGGAGATTCACTTGCAGAAAAATCTGATAAGATCCGATAACGAGAGAATCTAACATGAACTCTAAGCCGAAAGCAGCCGATTCCGTATCTGCCGTTAAGGAACATCCAATCACGTAATCCCTTCAACTTTCACTCTTATCTCTCCGCCCCCATAAACAATTAGACAAGGCTATCTCACAAGTGCTCAGGCAATTGCAAATTCCCAACCGGTGTGACGTTTCAATTAAACTGATTAGAAATGGCGGGGGCGGATTGTCAAATGTCAATCGTTGAAGTCTGTCGATTGAGTTGGTATTATCACAGATCCTAGCTCCATCGGACACCATAAGCTGAACCCATAACGTCGGACAGACGACATTTTTGATGCCCTTCACGATCCTGGACGAGCCCATCATTCCCACTTCTTAGCCAACATCTCAATCTTGAGCAGTAACTCGGGGATACGAAACGGTTTACTAATACTATCATCCATCCCCGCCTCTCTTGCAGTAATCGCTACTTGGTGACAGGAACTCGAACGAACTGTCAATGAATTCAGAAGAACTTGAAGAAATCGTGAAGAATCCATCATACTCCATATGTCTCCAACCTCGCGAAGTGATGGATGGATCTTCCCGATACTCTATCTCGATATCGGCCTTGGTGCACTCGAGAGACACTATTTTAATAACCTCCTGTACCACTGGTACAGACTCGACTCGAACAGGGGTGATGAGGATGAGATTACTGTCCAACTTAGATAAGGTGAGAATGTCATCAATGACCTGGGTTAAATGTCTGTGCACCTGGATCCGAGAGCTAAATTGTAGGCTTATAATATCTCTTTTCTGGTGCAAAGAGCACGAAATTATTGTCTCGAGGGCGTCCAAGCAAGATTTGATTTCTTTCTGCATGATTTCCTTCTCTACAATTGCATACCGTTCGCATTTCTCGGACATATGGTGAAGGGACTCGATACTTGAATCTGAGCATTGAATGATTGCTGAAAGAGGATTTCTCATCTGAACTGTCAGCTTTTGATAACCAAGGGGTGTATTTCTCGGTCTCAAAGACTCAGTTGATGCACCTGGACCCCTTTTCAGAATGTGAATCTGAGCAGTGAGGAAAGCGGAGAGCAGGAGTCTATACTTGTCCGGAACTCATCTAGAGCGTGGATGAGAACTCACCTCGTGACTTGTCATATCTTTCAGATTCTCGTCAGCTAATCGAAGTCAGCTAATCGAAGAGCTCGAGAGTGGTCCAATCGTGAACATGCATACCTTTAAAGTTCTGCGCTTGTCGCTTGGCCTCCAAGGCTTCCTCGATGCGCCGGCCTTGAACTTCTTGTATTCTCTTCTGGGCGCTCATATCGATTGTGTTACCAGCGATGCTTATCAATTCCCCAGCATCGTCCAAAACAGGTACACAAGCAGATAGTACCCATTGAAAGTTTTCCATTATAACTCTGGATTTCTAGGGCTCGGCCGAGGCGGAGCTTTCCACCTCATCTCGAACGTGACTGGTTCTTTCTGCACAAGTTTGTTCCACTGAGCAATGACAAGAGAGGCGTCCTCTGGATACACCAGATCCATAAATGAGAAGTCTTGATGGGCAGTCATATCCCGCGGCTGGTTGCTCAATTTGTACCAGCTCTCGCTCCCTCTGATCAAGGTTCCGGTCAAATCGTATTCAAAGACCCCAACATCGCTCATCTCCATCATGCGGCGCAGGCTCTTCAATTGAGTATCGGCCAAGCTAGCATCCCGTTGCACATCCCAGACATCGTTTTCCTTTGGCTCCAGGGACGACTGTCGTGATGTGTTAGATCTCTCTGAGCCTGGAAGTATCCTAACGACTTTCCATTTGTTGTCAAGACTGAAAGCACTCCAAGAGCAACCCCCGTAGCCCCAAATTTCACGCCAATGAGTTACCGCTTTCGCCCATGCTCGAAATGCTGCTGATGCTGCGTCGTCGGCGATGATTTGACTCTGCCAACGCTCATTACTAAGGAACGCCCGGTTTGCGAAACGAATGCGGAAGGAGATGGGTCTGTGCAAGTCGATGGGAATAATGAAGGTCGGGTGTGGGTCGCAGTCTAGGAATGTTGATAAATCGGGAAGACTCTCGTCGGTTTCTTGATCAGGATTACTACTCGAGGCGTCTTCTAGCATTGGAGAATATCGAGAATCAAGGCTAGGGCATAAGGGTAGGTCGAGATGCAGACAAGAAACGATGATACGACTCGCCGGTCATCAAAGTGTAGGTCAGACTAAGCTCGGGAAGATTACATGGTATGATAAAGCGCGGCCACGTCATATAATGGAGATCAGGTCTGTCCCTACGGTTCTGAGTTTGCCGAGTTCGATGATTGTCTTCGCTTGCTGGATGGGGCGAGTTTGGAATGTCTTTAGGGAATCTCAACTTTGATAACCACTTACGGAGTAGGTTCTGAATGGTATTGCCCACCACACCCCACCTCTGTGACGTTGATTTCTCTTCGTTTCCTCTCGCGTCTAGAACCTTGGCAGCGGTCCGAAGTGGACGAGAGCACGCTATGCTTGATATCTAGCATCATGCCGATCACCTAACCTTCTCAGTCTCATCAGGCCTTTACATACCTCCGTACATAGTCTGCTTCCCGAGAACACTTCCTGGTTAACAAACTACAAGATGTGGCGCCCGGAGAGATACTCGCTAGTCGATCACAGGGAAGCACATTTCCGACTGGGTTCAGGTCTTGTACAAGTCGACAGGATCGAAACGATCCATTCAGGATTCTCAACGCTGATTATTGAAGATTCCTATCGATATACCATTGCCAACTCCACGCCATGCATTTTTACCAAAAGGCCAGCAAGATATAAGCCACCCACCACTTCCTTTGTTAGATCATCTTATACCCCAATAGTGGGATCCAGCTTCTTCAAATGATTGTCTACAATATTCTCTCTCTCTTCCTCTGTCGGATCTCTGATCTTCAACTCAACATAATCAACCAACTCGGCCTCATCCTCCACCTGAGACCTAGACACGGACATGATCGATCCCATTGTTATTGGACGCGAGGCGCGGAGACGTGTCTCCGAAGCAATGGGGTACACGTATGCCGCCTTAGGTTTGGGACCCGTGCCATCGTCGTGCAATGCCACCACCACCGTGTCGTTCCATGGATCCCCAGTGAAAGTCTGCTTGTTTGTCTCGTAAGTACGCAGGCGCTTGTATTTGAACGTGCGACCACCATCTGCATTCATAGAGTTGTAAAGATCTTCGGAGTCGTGGTCAGGATCCTCAGGGTTGAATTTGCGCTTGATATTTTCAACACTGTTTTCGTTCTCCGGAATGAAGGAATGATAGCGCCATTCCTGCATTGGTGTCGGTGCTGCAGGATCCATCGCTGCCACCGCTAACCTGTCCTCATATCTTCGAATTTCTTCTGGTGACTGTTCGATTGGTCGTATTATTGCAACATCAAGGCGTGGATCATAGGCAAGGTTGGAGCATGGATTGTTTTGATATTTCATAATCATGAAGCTGCCATTGTCGGGAAGAGCTTCGAGATCGGGTAGGAGAGGGTAGGCATCGAGGAGGGTGAGCTGGGGATTTGTAGGATGCCGTGGCTTGGCCCACGCGTCCTTCTCTTCTCTGGCGGCTGGTGTGCCCTTTAGACCGCGATCTGAGTCAGGCCCTGTGTACGCATCTGCCGGGTACGCAATATCAAATCCTTTTATCACCGCACGGTGGATGTAGAATGGGTCGTCCTTCGCACCCTCGGGCGCTCGCCGTTTCCTAGGGGCAGCCCCTGATCCTCTCAGTGCCGAGTTCGAGCTCCCGCGATTGATGACTGTGGACGATGTTATGTATTCGGTCTTGCGCAGGAAACTCACTCCGGAAGTTATGGTTAAGGGCTTTCCGAGCTGGTTCAACGGCCGCAGAAGGTTCTGATCCTTGGGGTGTAACGGAGCTGGGTTTTCGGGAAAGTGAATGGCTGGTAAGTGTTATTTGGTGGTCGGGCATATGTAATTGACTTGACAAACCCGTCTCATCTCCATCGAAGACTCCCTTGATGCCAATCAGGTCGATAGGCATGCCAAGCTCGGCATCTGCCTCGATATTCACCGGGTACTCTCTCGCAAGCCGTGATGCAAACCCCGTGGTTATGTATTCTCCACTTGCTAGACCGGTGTTCGGAATGTCCAGGAATTTGGGGTTGAAGGGTGGCGGAGGTAAAGCATTGGAGTATCGTATGCGCGCAATGTAATCCTGATGGTAGTGCTTTTGCGACATGATGGTTAGTTGGGATGAACAACGTGAGAGGGCGGCCAGAGAATGGATGAAGTTGCAACCAATGACTAATTGTTGCCGAGTTGAAGTCTTTGTATTGTTCTTGTCGCGAGAGCGACGCGATTGGCGAGCGAGCACCGCCAAGACATGGAATCTCTCAATCAATGGCGAGGACGTGCACCAGTTTCCTTCGTGGAAACATGATTACTAAACTCGTAAATAACTACTTTGAATAAGCTAGCCTCTATAGAATAATATATAATTTTTTTTATCAGCTTGATCCCTTTAGAATTGCTCGTGGTATAAGATATTTTTAAGCTCTCGAAATTTTGGTATTTGCTATATCGTAATTACTATCGCGGGATTGAATCAATATACACGCTAGGAACTTCAAAATGGGCAGCTCAATGTTTCTCTCTATTCAGAGTTTTTTGACTCCATCTCTTACTAGACCACCCCGTATCTAGATATTCTGCCATTAGAGGGCGTATAGTCCAGACCGAGGAAAGAAAGGAATTGTGATCTAGCATACAAAGTAGCCGTCAAGAAGAGTCCAGGCCAGAATTTAATTCTCTTGCGGGGAGGAGGTTCACTTGTACCGGCGTGCCAACCGACCGATCTCACGCGAGGAGCGGATCTCTTCCCTCCTGGAATCGAATCTCGCTGGGAACATCGTAACGAAGCGTGGATCGTGGAATCGTGGTTCAACAGTAAGAATTGCTTGAGGCATAGACGAATCGTCGAGCCGGTTTGTCAAGAGGTCAGCTACCATATCCATATTTAGCAGCAGATGATCTGTGAAAAGACAAACGATGGACCGGGTTTGGCCAGAGAGCGCATTTGAATGGCAGGACTTGCCAGGAATGCTGTACACTCGCTGCAGGCCTTCTTTGTCGTAATGTGGGAGAATAGATTAATCGTGACAGAGGAGGTTAAACGTCTTGGGCCGTGTTTAATTCTTCTGAAACGGCCATCGTCGCCAGACTGTGTATCGCAGCAGGACAAAACAAAGACCTCGCTTTACACACCAACGCTGGTCCTCTTACGCCGCCTACATATGTTCAACTGTTTCCGGGTGACTAGCAACGCATATGAGAACCTGAGGGCCTGCTAGAGACAAGTCGCACTGAGCCTTCCACGGCCTTTCACAGCCTCACCAACCGCCAGACGGACCCAGACTCGGGTCACCATGGAGCGACCGAATCAACAGTCGCGGCACAGTGCTACTGAGGTGCCGAATCCGAATATCTTCGATGACGAGTACGCAGTGAATATTCCAGATACCGAGTTGGAGTACCAGGTGGCAGATGGCTTCGCCGAGAGTGCATCGTCGGCCAGGAGATCACATACACCAACACAATCGTCGGCGGTGCGACGATCAATACAGTCGGTCAAGGAGGCGGGAGAAAGAAACGAGCCTGTCCGGACGCGACGGAGCAGTATCGCGAAAGAGACGGGGAGTTCGTTCGACATGACTACGGGCGGCGGCTTGCCAAGTACTTCATACTCCGAAGATGACCCATGCGCGCAGTTACGGAATCGCCCAGCCAGCACCGCTTCGTCCTTTGCCACCGTCGACGACTCAAGAGCATCATACAGAGAGGCCAGCGGCCCCAGCCACCCGTATGATCTCTTTCCTCAGGCCGGTGTACCTAGCCAGTCCATTATCTCAAACTCACATCCGCCACGACTGCGCCCGAGTCTGTATACTCCATCACGACCCGCGCATCCATATGGATTGTACCAGCAGAACTCGTTTCCCATCGATGAGCCGCAAGCAGAGATAGTCCCCGCTATTCCCGTAGGCTTCCCAGGCAGGACCGGTAACTTTGGACGTCAGATAGGCCCAGACGGAGAAGACCAGGGCATTGTTGGACCTGACGGCCACACCGAGGATTTACCTCCATATTCAAAATATCCAGATGCAAGAACCGTGAAGCCAGTGTTGGCAGCTACCGCCGCAAGCTCCTCGGTATCACCCGTAGATGGCCCCTCCGCTGTCAGCCGCGCGGTACCTCATCCGCAAGACGAGCTCGTGTCTCCCACAGTACCTGCCGACAATCCACCCCCGTTGCCACAAAGTCCCATACCTCTTGCTGCACCGAGAACCTCACCATCACAATCATCCGGTGGGGACCGACGAAGTAGGAGTCCACGTTCATCCGAGTGTTCATTAAAGGACGAAAAGGCCTGGAGAGACAAGTCATGGAGAGAGAAGCGAAGAACCAAGGTGTGTGGAGGCCGGCTGCCGATATGGGCGCTGCTAATCGCCCTATCCATTGTCCTGTTCATCCTTATTCTTGTAGGTGGGGTGATTGGCGGGCTATTGGCGGTCGGAAAGTCGCGAGAGTAGGTCTCGTCCAACACACGCAATCAAGGCCCATGCTAACCAATTTAAGGGAACCTTCTACTGTTACCGTCACTTCGACACAGAGCATGTTTGACGCCTCATTTATACCAGCTCCGACCGGACTGCCTCAACTCGTCGCCGGGCAATACGCATTTCCCCTGGGAATACCTCAAGAGCAGCAAACAGCATGTCTAACCTCTGGTGACCAGTACAGCGCCTGGTCATGTAACGTTCTTCCCATGTCTCTATGGGGAGATATTGCTGCGCCGCCGTCCGGCTACAATATCATGAAGCTGTATCCAGCTCCTCTTCCATCATTCGATGGACCTCCACCTCGCTTCAACTTCACATATGGAGCCCAGCCTCCGAAAGTCGTACCTATGCAGCGAGTCTTCTGGGTCCAAGATCTGGCGGAGCCTGGACGTGGTCCTGCTCTCCATTTTCAAACCACATACGACAAGCTTGTGATATTAGAGGAAAGCCAGTTTGGACAAGGCAAGCGAAAGCGTAATATACCTAAGTTTAGTTCCGGGTCGCCAACTGACCACAATTCGGTTGGAGAGCATAGATCCGGGGAACCAGCATCGCCTCCTCCGCCCTTCCGTCGAAAGTCGATGATGCTGCAAACCGGCGACTCGCCATGGTACTGTTACTGGAACCAGACCTTCATTGAAGGCTTCATATACATCACCCAAAACTCATCCACGAATGGTGGTCGCTCCGATGGAGGCGCAGCAGCAGCCACCACGACTGTCAGTAGTTCAGCTCCGACGATCAGCTTCTCGACTTCACCAGCGGCACCAACAGTGACGTCGACTCCTGTCTTGCCTCATCAAGCCCGAGCAGCATTTGTAGAGCTCGAGGCTCACCTCAGACGTATGGCTTCTCCTTCGCCGACACCAAACAAAGATTACAATGTACCAAGGAACTCTGGACCACCACAGAAATTCCCGTTCGTCTTCAAGCTTACAGAACGACGGACGCCCGGATCGGGTCAACAATATGGAATGGCACCATATTGCCAGAAAATGTTTGTACCTGCGGAAGGTACGCCCTACCCAGTCCATGATGACGATGGCCGTCCGACTGTGATACATCTTAACGAGAACGATCCGTCTCCTCAGGACTACTCGACAGCATTGAGACAGCCGGAGAAGACTGGGACAGCAGCGAGCTCCTCAACTCCCTCCAACGCTCACAAAAGAAGTTTGAATTTACTCGACAAACGAGAAGATCCTCCGAAAAGTTGCCATTGTTTGTGGGTCAGCCCGGTTGGGCCTTGATGATGTTGCTTTTTTCACACCTCGTCTTTTACTCTTGCTACTATACCTCATCCATTTTTGTCCATTATTGAGCGTCACATCTATTATCTACAGACCTACACTGCATTTGGCTGCGCGTTGCGGAGACATTGGAATTCCACTTTTCTTTGGAAGATCAATGTTTGCTTGGGCAGGTGGTGGCTTGAAATGTCTAGGTTTGAGAAATTCAGTTGGGTAGATGTATTCTGCATGATGTTTATTATCAAGGGCCACGATGTTATGGGCAAATTCATGTAAGAATGCCAGGAAATATACTTTTCTTCGAAGTACAATTGTTTCCTCGTGCGATGCCATCCCAAGCTCGGGCAATTGCATCCCCATGTGCAATATGAGTAGGAATTTGAGATAGATGTATGTATCTTAGCAGCGACATGTTCTGTGACGCATTAGAATAGAAGATACGGTCTGTGACAAGGTTGAGGAATCCGCAACGCTCATGCAAAGGAAGAATGGGTACTGCTTCTTCAAGATTTGTTTTACAAAAAGAGTGATGCTCCCAAACCGGTCTAGCCCCAGTCCCTAACGCGCGTTGGCAACGGAAGTACTGCACCACCTTGGCCGCTAGATGAGCAGTGTTTCGCGACTCTTTCACGTGGACGAGAGCTCTCGCAATTTAGGTGGACAGTTAGCTCGATAGCTACCCCGGACATAAACCCCCGAGAAGGCCGTGACGGCAATATACCGAGGCCTCAGTTGGCAACTGTCTATTCACGAGTCTATCGTACGAGTAGTGTCTAGCTAGCTTATATTATTGCGCCGTGTCCCTTCCTGTTAGTACTATTCCTGCCTCTCCCTTCCTGCTAGACCTCTCCCTTCCTGCTAGAACTCTCCCTTCCTGCTAGAACTATTCCGACCTCTATCCTCTCCCCGCTCGCCGTCAGTTCCTCTTTTCGCTCAGTACCCGACAATGTCACCTCTACGCGGCGCCATTCAGCTGCCCCTGAATCCAGTTGTAACCGGTCCTCTCTTTTGGGCCTTGACAAAGGGTCCGGCTGCTCTTCGCGAACCTCTCATCAATATACTCGCAAAGGTCCTTAGCCCAGCCAATCTGACGCGATTCATCACTGCACTGAAGTGGACCTTCTACACTGGTCTCGCTGGGAAAGTAAACCAGGCGCTCAACGAGTGGGCTACAAATAACTGGCAATGGAAGACGTTGAAGGACAAGTGGGACTTTAAGCGTGAAGTCGCCGTTGTAACAGGTGGATGTAGCGGCATTGGATTGGAGATTGTGAGAGGATTGATGAGAAAGGGTGTCAAAGTCGCTGTATTTGATCTTCAGCCTCTTCCAAAAGAGATTGAGAATTGCACGCCCCCCCCTCTCATATCCATTTCAAAGTGAGAGACGCTAATTGAGTACGATACAGACGGCAACATCAAATACTTCTATTGCGACGTAACAAACCCCTCCTCCATTTCCGACGCCGCCCATTCCCTCCGCCTAACATGGGGCGACCCATCTATCCTAATCAACAACGCCGGCGTGGGCCGTCCCCACTCGATCCTTGAAACTTCAAACGAATGGGCGGAAACAATCTTCAAGATCAACATCATCTCTCATTTCTGGATGTGCAAGGAATTCATGCCAAATATGGTGAAGAAGAACAAGGGACATATTGTTGGTCTAGCATCCATGGCATCCTTCGTCGCACCGCCTGGAATCGTCGATTACGCCTCTACAAAGGCTGCTGTGCTGGCTTTCCATGAGGGCTTGGGCATGGAGATCAAGCACATCTACAAGACACCTGGATTGCTAAATACGGTTGTCCATCCTTCGTGGGTGAAGACGCCGTTAGTTGGTGGATATGAAGCTCATCTCGAGAAGACGCAAGGAAAGCTTATGAACCCTGTTCTTATTGCCAAGAAAATTACGGATCAGATCTTCAGTTGCAGAGGTGGTCAATTAGTTATGCCCAGGGAATTGAAAATCGCTGCTGGCATTAGAGGACATCCCAACTGGTTACAGGAGATCATTAGAGATATCGCTGTCGGTGGTGCTTCTAGCCAGTTCCCAGACCCAAAGAAGGGGCAATGAGAGAGAAGTATTGAATCTGGGAGAGCTGGTGTGGATATGCACGATCTGGTCATGACTAAGCCGAAGAGGAGGATGCGCAAGAGGTGGGATCTGAGACTGGCTCATCGCCATGATAGAGAGCATGTCCTACTAGGCAGGATTTTGGCGTCCTCACTCTTTATCATGTCAAAGAACGATTGACATGTTTAGCTGGATGCTTTATATTTGTGTATCCTTTTTTGTAAGAATTCGTGTATGCAAGCAATATTTCAGGACGCAATTTGGATCTCTATCTCACTCTCAAAACTCTTCACATCCACTAATGCCATCCAATCAACCAGGTCGATCTCCAAACTCTTGAACAACGTGCTGCTTCCTTCTCTCGCGAGCACCTTTCCCTAGACTCCATCCACTTTTCGCCTCCAAGTTCTCAACAATAACATGAAAGATATTGCCCATGAGCTCATGCGTAACATGTGAAAGCGGCGTACATGGACACGGACTCAACAAGACTCTGTCCATTTAACAGAAACCAGGGAGTAGAGTTCATCGACGCAGGGATGAGATGTGTATTAGTAAGTCCTTGGTACATTGTAACGTGTTTCACCATTCACTTGGCCACCCTACTCACTTGGCTACCCAACCAAAAAGTCTAATCCCTTCGTACAATTATCGCGATAATGTCAACACCAACCCCTGGATCGGCTTGCAAAGAGGCTAGATTACTTCTTGCGAAGCAGAGCTTTCAAACGAATCCAAATTTAAGTCAACGTCAAATCTCAGCGTCGTACGATATTCCTCGATCTACACTTCAGTCTCGTCTTCAAGGTGGTAAACCACGAAGCGAATCTAACCACCAAAAGAGAAAGTTACAAATACATGAAGAGCAGGCTCTGGTTCAGTGGATCCTAGACCTTGATCGACGAGGATTTCCGCCCCAAATTATCGACGTACGACGAATGGCAAACGCTTTACTCGAAAAACGCGGTACGAATCCACCGTCATTAGTCGGGAAGAACTGGGTATCCCGCTTCATCAACGCTCAGCCGGAGCTTTGTACGAAGTAGAATCGTAAATTCCATTCACAGCGTGCAAAATGCGAAGATCCAGCGACAATCAACGCGTGGTTTCAGCGTGTTGAAGAGACGCCCTCACCACCAGGTACACCCCATGGAGTAGCGCCACAGTGGACGTCAGAAACTCCTCGTACGATAGCTCAGCTTGAGCAGCAGGCTCAGCTCGTCCGAAATCTTCTTCATCGCCAATCTCAGAGCCCAAGTAGTCAAGCAATTGGTCAACTCATCAAAGGATATCAAGTCGCAATGAATTCAGCAGTAATACTTGCAGAAGAGAATAGGAAGCTTCGTACAGAGAACCAACGACGAAAACAGAAGCAACAGTATCGTAGACGACATATTGCATATGGAGGCGTTTTACAAGCTCAACAGGGTCAGTTCTTGGTCGAGGGATGCGAAAATAGCTCTAGAGATAGTGTTCAAGATCAGGAAATCGTCGTACGATAGCGAGCATTACCAACAGATAGTGGCTGCGGTATTCAAGGTCGTAAGATTAATCGATGCCCAAATACGTAAAGAATGTATTGTTAGAATTATTTTAATAAAAGCTGTATTGGTGGGAGGTTTATCGCACGATGACTTGAGATTTAGTGGTTGGGGTGGCCAAGTGAGTGGTGAAACACGTTAGTACAGTACTTTGGCACTGTAGTGATGTAGCAAGGCAGAGCAAGTACACGATACCCATGCGCGAGACTGATGGACGGACACAAGTCCAGCAGAGAAAGACGAGTTAAGTCAACCAGGACGCGGTTCTGCTTGAAATTTCTTTGCAGGGTTGTACCGAGGAAAAGTGTGAAAGACGATTTTTGGGGGCTGATGGTATCGGTTTGGGTTGATTGTATTTTAGGCGGATTATAGCTGAAGGTAAACCCATCTCTGAGCAGGAAGCCAAATGTGAAAGCGGCCGCTTTAGATGTGGTTGATGCTGTACTTTCATTCATAAAGACACCAGTTGACCACAACATCAACTTCCCGGCCGATACTTTCATAGCCTATGAACCCGAAAAAATTCTGACATGCGGGTTCTGTCCAAGGGGGAGGATTACTCCTAGTAGTAGAGTATGCAATCCGGGAGCTTAAGCGAGAAGATCTTCGCAGATCGTTCTTTTCAATCTGCCTGAACTTAAGAGACTTGCTCGCCTTTTGAGCACCTACAATAGCTGTAGATCCATCCCAAAGTCACCGTCAGTTCCTTCGTACACATCATGTAGTCATAATATCGTCCCTACAGATCCATGGTAGCAATTCTCCCACCAAATTCTCCTCTTCTCCCCCACCAAATGTGCCCTCCGCCATTCGTTCGCGCGCAGCACCTTCCATGAGACGATATTGCTCACCTTCCATATTTTTGACCCGAGCGAAGAAAGCCCGAAGTACGTCGAATCTCGCCGTAGCGATGACGTACGCCGCACTTTCAGCATCGCCGTGACCACCGACAAGATTGGAGAATGTCTTTGGTGGAGCCAGAAGCCATGGCACGACAGTTGATCGGGCCGAAGAGTTGGTGAGTATGGAGATACCGTCCCATGGTGCTGTTACGACAGCTTTGATGAGATTGATGGCAGCGAGAGCTTGCTCCTTGAGAGCAATGGTGTCAGCATGAGAGGTGACGTCTTTCCAGAGACTGGGGTGCAATGAGAAGTACGAGGTATACAACTCTCTTGCAGCTTTCAGCTCAGATTCTTGGTCTGCGCTTGGGGTACTTGTTGATGGAAACGTGATGGTATTGAGAGAGATTGGCCCATAGAACAGCGTAGCCAGAGTGTTAAGAGCGTCGCTGTTCGCTGTCCTAGACGGAATCGCAAGATGTGGTGATCTGGAACCAAGTAATGCCAGGTAAGGACCAGGCAGCGAAGCTAGGACATGAAGATCTTCTGCTGGTGAATAGCCATGTGCCCATCTAGCAGGCGATATCTCGAGAGCCGAAGCTATCTTGTCAATGATCTGCTCGGCAGCTTGGGTGGATGACGTGAAATCGTTGGGATATAGCGTGGCCCATGAAGCTACGTAAAGTGCTGCTGGGCCATATAGAAAGGACTTATCGATGGGATCGTGAGAAGGATGGTCTGGCTGGATGTAGTACATAGCAGTTCGATCGTGGTGGCCTTGTGATTTGAGGAACATCAAGGCAGATGCTCGCGAGACTGTGGGCGCCGTGACTGTGAGGAGGTCGTTGTAGAATTTCATCAAGCTTCTGTGCATCAACACATCGCATTTGTAGTCGACCAAAAAAGTGGCTACGTAGTCCAAAAGGCTTTGCCTGCCATCAGGGAGACCATACGAGTTCTCAATTTCAGGGTGGTAGCTCTGGGAAATTGCAGTCCAATCTAGACGTCCGACTGAAGGTAACCAATCCATCAATCTTGCCTGTGCGATCGTCTTGCGGTTCTTGCTCAATGACGAATTGCCAGACTTTAAGCTCGTGATAGCAAAGATCTGCTCGTACACGTCCTTGTCACGGAAAATACGTTTCCACACGGGTCGGTCCCAAGCCACAGCATCTGGTCCTGGCATATCTACTTTGAGCAAAGTGAGTAGCACTTTCGATGCCTTGTCTGCCACACGCTCGTTTTCGGTGGAAAGCCATAATGTAATGAGAGGCACAAAGACGGGCTGGTATACAGAAGCTAGTTTTCGTGCTGAAGCCACATCGGCCTTCTCCAGGAGAGATAAAGTCAGGAGGTTGAAGGGTTGTGCGGCGACATCTAGTCCTTGCACCAAATGGACGGGAGGTTCGAGGGAGAGAATGGCGGAGAGTGGGATTGGATCGAGGAGCTTCGTGAGCAGGCGGACAGCGGGATCCGGGTCTTGCTGTAGGGTAGAAAGGGTCTGGTATAGCTGTAGCACGAGGGGCAGTATCTGCGGCGAGGGCAAGACAGGCAACAGCACGTACCCAGCCGTCTCAAGGAGGGATTCGTCGAACGGAGTGGAGGGATCGTCTTGGACAGCCTGGAGATGGGTCTGTAGGGTCTCCAGCACTCGGTCTGGTGGTGGTGGTGGTGGTGGTGGTGGGGGTGGCATGTTTAAGATGACGGGGAAGAAGTGTGTATCAGGCAATTTCAGACAATTACTGTTTGTATCAGGCAATTCTCATTTGTATCAGGCAATTATCATTTATAATCAACAAGTCGTCTGATGGCTGATGCCATGACAAACGACATGAATCAGGCAAAAGGGCCTTTTGGCTAGAGGTCAACCACCGAGGACTATGAGGCCGCCGTCAAACTTATTCTAATTTGTCCACGGGTTGTGACTACAAACTCCTCACCATAGGCACCCGACCTCACCGACATCACCCCACCCGAACCGAAACCTCCGAGTCGACACGATACAGTTCATACATCTAATCCAGTCGCAAAAATCTCATCAAAATGGCTGCTCGTGGCAGGGGAGGAAGAGGTGGAGGCCGTGGCCCTCGTCGAGGTCCAGGAGGACTGGAAGCCGAGAACAAATTCAAAGTGTCATATGATCCCAAGCCGAACTATCCTGTAAGTCACCAAACATTGCCCGTGTTTGTTTACTTTATTTGGCTCGTCGCGTCAAGTCAAGCTCTTTCCTTCCTCCCTTTACCATCGCACTTTATTCCCTCGTCTATTATATCCATCATCATCATGTCAGGACCCAGAGAGAATGCCCAGGACCACTGGGTCGAGAAAACCCATCTGGTCAGCGTGTCGTGACATTTTGACTACATGTGCCATCTCTGTTAGGAACAAGCAAGCTAACGCTCTCAGAAAATGGACAATCCACCACCACGAATCGATGCTGATGACTGGGAGGCCGACTGTGTCATGTATATGAGAGACATCCAACGACGCCGCAAACTTGAGCCATACTACGTTCCAGCCGTCGCCGGCGACTCGCGCGTCACAAAGTCGAGAGCCGCTACTGCCACTGCAAAGTTCAATCCCTTCACTGGCCCAGCAACCTACTCTCAGAAGTACAACGTGCCTGTCCGCACCGCTCCAGACTTCACCGGCAAGAGCTGGCGTAAGTATTACTGTCTTGTACATGCAATGCATTACTAACCCTCAAACAGTCAAGGCACTTCTTCCACTAGAGCTCCAACACGTAGTCGATCCGACTGTTCCGAAGCCTGCCTGGATGGATGAGCACGACAAGAAGATGGCTCCCACTGCCGCCGCATCCGCCAAGAAGCCAGTCAAGGCCGCCACGAACCTCAACCTCATCGACGGCAACGAGGAAGAAGACGAAGAAGACGATCCAGACAAGGAGGTCGAGCCAGAGGAACAAGATGAGAATTGGGAGGAGGATGAAGACGAGGATATGGACTATGAGAAGGGTGAGAAGGACGACTACAATGCCGAGCAGTACTTCGACAATGGCGAGGACGACGGCGAGGCTTTCGGTGGTGACGCTGATGGTGGCGACTACTAGACGTTTTCACACTTTCCCCTACTCACTACGGGCGTTCTCGGTGTTTCAATGGAGGCGATGGAACCTCAATTCTTGACCCAGTGCGTTATCCTGGCGATTCTTCTTTAGAAAAGATTGCTGAGTAATGAAGAATGGTTTATTCGGGTTGGAAATTATTGGATGCTTCAGAGATACCCCAGTATTCGATAGAAAACCACATGAAATGCCTCATTTACCTCGTTCCGACGATTGTGCTTGTTGTTGAATGCAATCTCTTATCAAAGCCCCCCACAGTAGCATTGATGATTCTGTCCTCTTTTTTTCATGGGCATCTTTCTTGTTTGAGAGACTCTCCGTTCGAGATGGATGTCGATACCAGACACATCTTCCCCACTTTATCCATGTTAATGGCGAATCAAGGGTTGTTATTTTGGTGTGTAATTTTAATTAGATAAATGGTAGAGACGCAGGGTCGCTCATCGAAATGGGAAGAGGTGTGAATGGGCGTACGAAGAAGAATATATACTTTGAAAAAGAGAAATCGTCCTATAAATATTTCCCCGCAAGATTGCAAAGAAAAGAGAACAACTCCATGAACGTACAGTACGTCCTATAATTCATTACCGTTATTTTAGTGTTTATTCCCAAAAACAACAACGCCGGCCTGAACATCTTTCCCCATAACGGATGATATGTCCAAATTCATCCACATGAATTCAATATTCAGCCTCGAAACCCCTCATCATGCAAGCGCATAAGCAAATCCCAACGCAGCAGCAAAAACACCCGCGCCCACACCCGCCACATTCGTAGGCGCAGCGTTGACCGTCTGGACAACAACTCCTCTGCTAGTAGAACAAACTTGATTCCCATTCTTTTGCGAACATGCCACGGCCGTCGTGCTGAGAACATGGCATTTCGTCTTGCCATTATTGACGTCACAAATGGAAACAGGAACAGTTTTGGTGCCAGTAATGTGCACCCAAGATGCCTGATATGTCTTTCCATTCTTCGTTGTCGCCGACGTCCATGTCCAAGATCCCTGGCCGTTTGCGCCTGGGGGACCAATGACTTGGCCGTTGGGGTACTGAGGGAGTGGACAGAAGACGCCGGGGGCGCAGGTGGGTTGTGTGAAACCTGTGACGGTTGTGGGGATGCCGTTGACGATTGTTGTGTAAGCTGTTGGAGCGGCGCCAGGGGCAGAGTAGGGAAGAGCGCCTGGATAGGGTGTTTGAACAGCTGGTGGGCCAGGGAAGATTGTCGAGATCGAAGTACCACCGTTTGCCAGGAACGTGGTTGTGTAAGGTTGCGGTGGGCCGGCTATCACAAGCGTTAGACTTGGGTGGTGATGAAGGAGAGGTGACATGGACTTACGTGGTGTTAGAGGCAGTTGATTTCCAACTGCTGTCCAGCCTACTGGTGTTGGGATAGGTTGGTTCTCCGTCCATTCATAGCCGAATCCTGGTGCAGCACCTGTACACGAAGCACCGCAAGGACAACAAGCCCATACATTGTTTGGCAGCTTTGTCGCCGTTGCTCTCCAGGTACAACATCCCTTTCTCTCGGTACCACACTGAACTGGAATGTACAGATCATTGTGAGCTCGATCTCTCGGGCACATCTGCTCCCAGTGCTCTCCCACTGGTGATCCCTCAAAATGCTGATTGAAGAGTGGCTGAAATGGCGCCACGAAACCTGGAGGCGGAGCACCTGGTGGGCATGCGTTGGGAATCGCTGTTGGTTTAGGTGCTCCTGGTTTGCCGTGACCACCCCAATTCCATTCGTTATCACCCCATGGAATTTTGCCTCCAAATCCTCCAAATCCACCGGGCGGCCCGCCATGGCCACCAAAACCTCCGCTACCTGGACCAAACGCTCTTTCTGCTTGTATGAGAGTGGTGGAGAGGAGAATAGTAGTAAATATAGTGGTAAGTGTTGAGATCATTGCGAACGGCCTTCAAGAGTTGAGATTCTCGAGGAGGATGGCTAGGTATCACTCTTGCTAACTTGAGAAACTCGGCACAAACAGAATGGCTGAGGGAGAGAAGAAGGGTGAAGATCCAAACAGTAATTGGAATCGGTCCATGCCATCCATTCTTGTATCGTGCGCTCTTCCATCCTGAGGTTTCCGATATCGTATCCATATAGGACCAAGCCCCTCCTACCCCTCTTAAACAAAAGAGTCCTCCAATGCAAATAAATTGCATTCAGCAAGGCTAGCCTTTGGTAGTTCCCAAGGTTCACGCTCCCGAATGGTAATCTAGGAGTTCGGGACGACTAATGCAAAGAGATAGATGAATGAAACATGTTTGTAGCGCAGCAACGAATGGAAAGGCACCGTCAGCGCGCGAGTTAAATGATGAAGGAATATAAAAATCAAAGCAGGAAACCAAGGGCGGTTTTGGAAGAATGGGATAGTAATCAAATTGCGGGTTCACCTCTGTGCGTCTACAGGTCTCTTCTCGGCTGTCATACTCGTGACAGGCGTCCGACGTCCACATAACTTCGAGACGTCTGGGTGTCATGAAGATGGATGGATGTTGCTATTCTGGAGAAGCCCTTCTATGCCTAGAGCATCCATCTGCTGTTCCCAATTGTGGCGTCAAATGCCAGCGAGCATGGTGGTAGCAGACATATTCGGAGGCGTCCCAGGAGAGCAGTTCTAGTGCTGTCATGGAAAATATGCCAGCAACTAACTGTGCAACGACTTGTCGATGGTGGGAAAGCAGATGTTTGTGTGGAGGAGTGAAAGGAGAAGACGAAAAGTTGTCCGCATCGCGTTCCCGACAGGAAAAGGCTAGCGCAGCGTTGTGGAGCCCATGCCATGCCTTTTTATTGCCCCTCACGACCTCTTTTCATCGCATCTGACCCATTACCTACCCCAGAGAGACACAAGCAGCGCATCGATATAGCTTCTGGAATTGAGCAGCGGCCTCCACCCCAACGCGGGATTCGAAGGCTCCGTCTTTAAGTTCGATTCGATACTGCATCTTGAAGAACTGGGCATCCATCTAGACTTGCGCGGATTCACTTCAGTTTTGTTGTACCACGAAAGGAAGCGGATTGGTGAAGCCACTGTGGCGAAGCGGAATGAATCGTGGCACTGCAACTGAACCAAAACACCAGCTTTAGATTGCTTAGGTAAAACATAATAGACGCAGGATCCCTCCACCCCAAATCGCTCAAGCAGAACGCCCGAAATTGCACGCCAGATACCAACCAAACTAACTCCGGCCAGGAATAAACCAAACCTATTGGGCCTTATCCTTGTTCAGAGCCGTCTGAAGCTCCTTCAACCCAGCCATCTTCTTCACCATCAAGTCCTTCATGCCATGCGGCAAAATGTGCATGAATCTCGCCTTGCTAGCATTCGCACCGGCCCAAATATTACTCGATGGTTTCTTCTTCAACAGTTGTGCTACCACACACTCTGCCCACACCGTGGTATCCATACGCTTCTCCTTCCTCTCGCCACCAGCCAACGATTTCTCAATTGCGCCTCTCGCGGGAAGATATAATGAGCGTTCAGGCAATTTTTGCGTCGCGGCTGCGTTTTGGAAGAAGTTGGACGCTACGGCTCCTGTCTTCAAGTCAACCACTTTGATGCCAAAGGGAGCTAGTTCGAGGCGTTGGTGGTCTGAGAACATGGCCATGGCGGCTTTGGAAGCGTTGTATGTGGATTGAAAGGGAACGGTGCAGACTGCGTCGATGGATGTCTGATTCACGACCATTCCCTTGCTTTGAAGCAGAAGGGGTAGAAATGCCTGAGTGACCTCGAGGTAGGACCATACATTCAAGTCGAAGAGCCTTTTTGCCTGTATTACAGACAGGTCGGAGAAGGGCATTGAGTAGCCGGCGCCTGCGTTGTTGATCAACATGTCTAGGCCACCTTTGCGTGATCCGATTTCCGCAACGCAGGCATTGATTGATTCGGTGCTTTGGACGTCGAGAACAAGGGTTTCGATGCCGAGAGCTGTCATGGTGGCCATCTTTGCTGGGTTTCGAGCGGTGGCGTAGACGTGAAGGCCAACTTTGTGGAGTGCGATTGCGAGAGCAGCTCCGAGTCCACCGTCCGAGCAGCCCGTTATCAAGACGGTACGTTCCTTGCCCAAGTTGGGCTTGACACGGTATGAAGGAGACATGTTAGTATTTGTGATTAGGCCTGATAATAAAACGAATGATGCAGGAGAATTTTTGAGTCCTTTCTTTTTCTTTTTTTCACACAACCAAAGACTTCTGGAGCGATTAGGAAAGAGAGGTGGTTCTCGGTGTTGGTAACACTGGCGGCTTGATTATATATGCGGTTTGTGGATCCTTAAGAATGTTCACATAAGCGTGGCCCGCGTCGATGAGTTGTAATGTTCCTCGGCGCCCGCATCAGTTATTCATCCATAGCGCAAGAAACTTGGTCATGAACCTTGGTCTTGAGGGTTGGAATTGGCGGAGGTGGAGAGGTCGCGAGCGTCGGAGCGGCATGCGACGCAGTTAGAGTACCCAGGCATGCCAGGTCAGAAAATTGGCGGCAACAGAGGCTCGCAGAGTATCATCACATAAAGTGAGTATGGTGTGAGCCGTGCCTGATTACAGGTATCCAGGAACGAGATGAGAAAGCAGTGGCAGTTGGAGTTATCTACCTCCACATTGTTGAACGAGATCTGAGCTATGGGCTCTTGCTGATGCGTGTTTTGAGATGGGGAGTTTCACTTTTCCCAATTCAAACATCTCGCAAGATCCGTCATGAACGCAGGCTTTCGCAATCAAGGAAGGAGAAGGCGAGTCGAATGGTTGACAAGCTCAGGATCGATCCATCAGACAATTTCTAAACTGGTTGAGGACTTGGCGTCTCAAAGTCTGCATTTGTGAGTCAAAGTTATGGTAAGAAATGCTCCATAACAATGGATATATGTTTGACTTTTGCCTTACAGATGATAAAATACAAACAGAGCGTTGATCGATGAAAGGATCTCAACTCCTCGAAACCGAAAGTGGATCAATGCTCACGTGCCCGGCCAGACCAAACCCATGGGATCGACAACTCAAGTTGATTCCGTTCCGAGCCACCTTTCACAATCAGCATATATCCTTTGCGGATCATATTAGAGACACGGCACTTTTCCTGCCTTCAGCTTCAGCTTCTCTACACCATATCCCCAACAACCTCCGCATCAGAGACCCTCGCGCCGTTTTCGAAGCTCCGTCGAAGCTCGCGTGAAGCTAGGAGCAAGCCCCGTACCTACATAACCGCCATGGGCGGCTCATTATCAAAGATATGGAGTTTGTGGTGGTCAAAGAAGGAGATACGGATACTGATATTGGGACTGGTGCGTGAAATGAGCACCTGGCACTATCAAAAGCAAAGCTCACGAAGGATATTCAGGACAATGCTGGAAAGACAACGCTACTGTACCGGCTGAAAGTATGTCATCAAGCTCGAGGACCTCCAGAGAAACAACTAAATGACCCATTTCTCGTAGATTGGCGAAGTAGTCACGACGATTCCCACAATAGGCTTCAATGTCGAATCAGTCAAATACGGCGCCCTCAACCTCAACGTCTGGGATCTTGGTGGGCAGACCAGCATACGACCTTACTGGCGGTGCTACTACGCAAACACGGCAGCCGTCATATTCGTCATCGACTCTACGGATATCGAGCGTTTGAACACAGCGGCAGAAGAGTTGGCAGCAATGTTAGGCGAGGAAGAGTTGAGAGATGCGGCATTACTTGTATTCGCAAACAAACAAGATCAGCCTGGTGCCAAGGGAGCTGGAGAGATCAGTGAGGCTCTAAGGCTAGGAGAGTTGAAAGATCGGAATTGGACTATTGTTGCTTGCAGCGCTATAGATGGGAGAGGTATCCAGGAGGGCATGGACTGGCTGGTGGTGAGCGAAGAATCCTGCGCCCTTGATGGGATATTTGCTAACGTGTCCTACAGCAAACCGTGTCGACAGAAAGTTGAGCCAAGTCATGTCCGGACAGACGAGCGGGATGAATTACACATACCTATAATTGCAAAATGGCACGGAGTGATGGTATCTACACGGACGGAGCGTCCATCTTGATCTGAAAGAGGCCATATTGAATACCGCGTGCCGATAGTACTGACGCTAAATGAAGCCACTTGTTTGTTTGTCTGCTAAGATGCCGTTTCACGTCCTACATCAAAGCTTCACATGATTCATCGGGCTCGTCGAAAAATAGTCGAGGGCATCAGAACGCGACGCGGATAAATATCATGGTTGGCGCGTGGGAATGGTCCTTTTCAGATTTGCACGATGCCACGACTGAGGGCACACCAGGGCATGTTGGATGTCGAAAGAGGGAATGCTATCGGTGTTATGCGTAGGGTTAGCAGAGGCTGGGTTCTATTCCAAGGAAGCTTAATTTGGATCCCGCCTGTTTTGAATGGAAAGCTTGTGTATCGTGATATGAAGTAGAAAGAAATCCGATGATGATGATGATGAGCGATACAAGCATCAGCCGCCGTTGCTGGCCGGGATCTCTGGGTGCAGGTGGGTATTGCTGCTGATATCGGCCTTGTTTGCGTAATCTGTCGATATTTTTGATCGTCCCGCCTTCTAGTGACGCACGCTCAGGTCGACACCAACAGCCTGAACTGACCCATGGGCACCATTACACCCGCACCAAGTCCATACCACTGACGGGCAAATGCTTTGAAACAACCTTCAGCCATCAGCCATCGCAACGCTCCGCAACGCTCCGTAACGCTCCGCAACGCTGCAAACGACGCTGCAGCCTACACCCACCTGGCCCAGCAGGCACGGTACATGATCAACAGAGCCCTGGAAGCATCAAAGAGCGACACTCCATACGACAAGTCTCCCGCCAGCAACCATGGGCAACAATGCTACCAAAGAGGCCCGGTCTGCCTCGCAGTCTCACTCTTACTCTCACCAACATCCCTCTGCATTCACGACGGGGGACCAATCATCATCCATACCTCCGACGACCAACCAATCTTCACGACGTTCAGACCGCCCAGCGTTGGGCGAAGCTTCACAGAGTGCAAGAAGACGAGGGGCCAGTAGGCATGATCTGTCGATATTTGGCCTAGGCCACGCCCATGATCCGAATCCGGCTGATCCTGCACAGAGGAGAGAGACAAGAGCCGAACGGGATGCACGGAAGCTGGAGAAAGAGCGGGCTGCACGAGAAAAGGAGCGGGAACGGAGTACAAAAGAGGAGGGTGTTGATGGTGGATATCTGGTTACGCTGGGCACCTACACTGGCACCGAAGACTTCAGTAAATCAGTCGTGCGGCAATTGATGGTAGGTTAGGAACCTGTCGCTGTGTACTACAGCTGCTGATCATATCCAGATTGAACGACGGCTGGCCCCGTTCTGGCAAGGCCTTCAGGACCATGAAGATTCTTGGACAGAGAACCAGCTCGTAGCTGCCGCCAAGGGACTACCAATTCCTCTTGCTGACCAGAAACCTCCAGAAGAATCGGCTGCTCGAGCTGCGTCGCGAAGCTCGTCCAGTCCGCGCGGATCTGACAATCACCTCTCTGTGCCACTGAAGCATCAGCCTCCGGGCGCATCTCTTGGCGACAATTTGCAGACCTCCCTTCACGGCTTCACCACCACCTCTCCTCCTTCGCCCTTAGGTTCTCCTCAATCGTCATCTCCATTTTTTCGAGGCCGTGCCAAGACACTGGCTGCCCTAACAACATCACGCAACAATTCACAGCAGGATCTGACTCCGCAGGAACTGCAGCTTCCCAGGGATCCATATGTGCATGGGCATTTGTTAGAGGCGTTTCTGTACAAGGATGCTTCCGAGTGTCCCATCTGCTTCCTCTACTATCCTCCATACTTGAACAAGACTCGATGTTGCGATCAGCCAATCTGCTCTGAATGTTTCGTGCAAATCAAGCGACCAGATCCACATCCGCCAGAACATCACGATGATCCGGACAATCCTCACCCACCAGAAGTTTCAGGTCCAGCAGATGAGTATCACTTGATTTCAGAACCAGCGACTTGTCCTTTCTGCAAACAACCTGAATTGGGCATCACGTACGATCCACCCCCATTCCGGAGAGGACTCACATATAGTGATCAGCATCGCTTGGGAGCCAGTGTGATGTCTGCCATGTCTTCAACTGCTTCACTGAACTCGACGGCTCAAAACAATGGTACATCGAGCACTAGACGAAGAACGACCTCATTGGGTGCTAACTCACCAACCGTCATCACCACCGACAGGATCCGACCGGATTGGGCGAAGAAACTGTCTGATGCGCGTAATCACGCTCTGCGGAGGGCCGCGGCAGCTACTGCGCTGCACAATGCTGCATATGTCCTCGGAAACAATGGTGGTGAGAATGGGCCGAGATTGGCTTTCCGAAGGAGGCGGACTTTGTTCGGAAACGAGGGTTCAAGTGATGGCGGCCTCGGATTTGGTCACGTTGGTCAGCTTTTAGCGGCAACCGAACGGCATGGCTCGACGAGCACTCAAACAGAAGGCCAGGGTGATTTGTTCCCCGGGCGTGGCAGCTCGAGAAGAAATCGCATGGAGGATCTGGAGGATCTTATGATGGCCGAGGCGATGCGATTGAGCTTGGCTACCGAGGAGGAAAGGAAAAAGCGAGAGGAGAAAGAGAACGAGAAGAAGGCGAAAAAAGATGAGAAACAGAAGGCCAAGGAAGCAAAGAAAGCAGAGAAGGCAGCAAAGAAAGGCGGGATGTACTCGGCTGGCAACTCGAGCAGTATTTTGCAATTCACGGGGTCGCCTGAACCATTTTCATCGGGTAATGGTAAGGGTAATGGTAAGGGTAAAGCGCCGGATCGATCTGGTGAGCCTCAGGCTGGTGGATTCATCCCACTTGCGGAGCCAACTTCCACGATCAATACGCACAATTCAACATCAACGCCTATGGTTGATCCCCAGGCACAACGGTATCTAGAGCAGAGCAGGGCGAACATCCAGGTACCGCTCTCAGCCGACCCTAGCCCGACACCATTACTCTCTCCATCAACCGCTGCTCTTTCGCCTCCAATAGAGCAACCGACCTATCGACATGCCTTGCGACAATTGTCTAATGCTTCCTCTTCGGCCTCGTCCTTCCAGGAATCAGGCGGTGACGGTTCGTCTTCCTTCGAAGCCAGTCCCAACGCTAGTGGTCTTCAAATCGGTCGTCTGCCCGTAGAAGACGCACCTGTTTCCGAGACGTCAGGGACGGAGCCGATGTTTAACTTTAGGAGTTTGGCTGCTGTGATAGGTAACGAGGATAAGGATTCGAGCGGGAATATGGTAACCCATATTGAAGACGCATCGGCTCAGGCTTCACCATTGTCGCCAACTTTTCTGAAAGCACCGCTTGCACCGAATCATGCGCCACCTGATGCTGCGGGCCACGCAAAGGGCGAGTCGAGTGGTGGTGATGTTGCCTTTCTCTGCGTGTCAACCCCACCAGCTCGACCGCTCAGCACGGGAGAAAGGCTATTCGGTGGTGGCCCGATAGAACCGACTAGCGATCTAAGCCCGAGTGATTCCGGGGTCAATCTACAAGCTAAAGGACAGGATCACGGCGGCGTTTCATTAAGTCCGCAGGCTAGCAATCAGTACGATGCAAAGCATTATGGGGATATCTCTGTGCTGGACTCTGGACCATTCTCGGCCGGTCCCTTTTCTGCTGGAAATGCGCGATAAAGAGGCACAACCAGATCATTGGAAGACTTGAAATGATATGAAGTGGGATTTTCGGTATGGAAATGACGATTGCTGTTTTCGGTTACATGGCGTTTTCGGTTACATGGCGTTTACGTGGCGGTTCTCTTCTTCTATTACTTCTCTTCTCTTTTCTTCACTTCACAATTCTCTCATTGGCATTCTTTTTTTTTTTTTTTTGTGCTATAATAGACTTATGGGGCTTAATGCCTATGCGGGCGAGCGCGCAACCTCTTTCGGTTGAAGCTGCCGGCTGGTCGATACGGTTGGAACATTTGGGAACGAGGGCTGGCGATAGTGATGGCGTTTTCTTTTTGGCAAACAACTCTCAAATTGTTTGTGCTGTTTTGAGCGATTATTGGGAGATCGCGAGATGAGTAGTATGGTATCTGATGGGATGGGAACGGATGGGTGGGTGATAGTTTGATAATATCATGGTTCCTCTCTTTTCATACGCTCTGAGAGTGGCCTTTTGTCTGTCAAGAATGGAGGATCACGTTCGTCTCTTTTCTTTCTCGCTATTGGGCCTGGTCGCATTGTTGGACCATGTACTTTGCTGATCTCGAGCTCTCCTGGCTACTGTTCGGCACACTCCTTTCGAGGGCGACCGATTTCCCCTCCCTACATGTCGCTCGGCATCGGTTCCATCGCCCTCCTCGCTGATTTTGCCTACTTTGAAGAGTTTGACATCACTCACAAACTCATCTCGAGCTTCCCGCAGAATCTATGTCGGGTGGGAAACAGTTTCAAGGACACGTGTTTATTGATCGGATTTGGGATGGAGAGTTCTGTTTGAATTGTGGAACGGGATTGAAGAGCAGAGGGTTTGTGAGGGTGTATCAATATTTTGTGCCTGTACTGGAAGGGTTGCCGGTTGCTTTTCATGTCGTTAGTGGCTCTTTGGACTTTTTTCCTTTTTTCGGGAAAGAGGTTCTTAGGATGAATAGCTTTCGAGATTCTTTGCCTACTTGTGGAGAAGAACCTTGAGGGCGACCTTGAGGGCTTGGTTTGTTTTGCCTGAATTCTTCTTCAAGCAGACTCAACAAGAATTGATACGTATGGAAATTATCTCCAGCATTGGAAAATGTAAAATCATTATGTAGAAGATACCCGCCCAAACATTCAATGAAAATAAGCCGAGGGAAAGAAGAAGAAACGTAAAAAATCAATGTAGCCGCTGATCTTATTGAAACGGACACGGCTGAGTCCTTCCTCGACGACTAGTCACTATCGAGGTACTGAAACCATTTCGATAATCAGGTATTTGAGCTGTCGGTCAAACAGGAAGTGATCTCCAAACCCACGAACGAAGGGCAAGTCGTAATCGTCGAAACCTCGGGGGTTGAAAAGTTTTCGGTATAATACTTTTGATATTTAACCCGCTTCCTGAAGCCACACAGGCAGATGATTATCGTTTCATCCTTCCTCGATAGATTTGAGAGAACGTACTTAACAAGCGAGTGGGCCACCCAAGCGAGTGGGCCACCTCACAAACGTAAACCGCCTTGGTAACAACGTCGCGTAATACCTCAAAAACACGAAAAGCAGAAGATCTATAAAGAAGGAGATATATTTCTTGCAATCTCAGATATCAATTCAAAGCAAATCCAAAGCGAAAGACGCGCTGCAGTAATATATAGCGTACCTCGAACAACAGTACAACGCCGACACGCCGGACAGCGCCCTCGACGCGAATGCGAGCCGAACTCGAAGCAATTGACAAAGCCAGAAGAGGAGGTGGTTATAAAGCGTATTCTTAACGGAAGCTTACGCGGCCTACCGCCGTCGAAGGCCTACGTACAAGATATGGCTAATAAACTACTAAGAGAGCGGGGTGGGAAGCCTGTTGGCAAGAACTGGGTTAACAACTTGGTAAAGCGTACGCCAGAGCTTACCACCCGATGGAGCCGTACATATGATCGCCAGCGAGCTGCCTGCGAAGACCCGGCGGTTATTATACCCTGGTTCACACTTGTTCAGAGGATAAAGGCAGAGTACGGTATCATTGACGAGGATACCTACAATTTTGATGAATCTGGCTTTTTAATAGGCAAGATATCGTCTCAGCTAGTCGTTACAGGCTCAGAAAAACCTGGCAAGCAGAAAAAACTACAGCCAGGCAATCGTGAGTAAAGGCGCGCAGCAGATAGCACATGAAATGGTGTTGATGCGCGAAGAAACAACGCGCCTTCGAGACGCATTTGAGGCAGTTACAAAGCGTAAGAGTCGTAAAAGGAGATATATACGGACTGAGCATACCTTGACAGCTGGTGAAGTAACTGACTTAGTTACTATAAGGGAGGGTGGTAATCGTAACGATGGTGAGAAGCCTGCGAAGAGGGTACGTGGAGAGAGGCACTGCGGCCGTTGCGGCGAGACTGGGCATAACTCCCGCACTTGTGAGGTAGAAATAGAGAATATTGATGATAGCGAAGCTTCTAAATAATATTGCTCTATTCTATTTAATACTATAAATTGTTGTAGGGTTGCGTAGTATTTTTACGAAGGCGGTTTACGTTTGTGCGGTGGCCCACTCGCTTGGGTGGCCCACTCGCTTGTGAAGTACGTTACCCGCTTAACAGTTATTAGCAAGAGTACCTGAGTTGTGGGCTCGACGTTCAACTGTATCATACGGCGTCCTTACACTAGTGATATTCTTCACTTCGTCAGGTACGCTCCGAATCAGACATCGTTAAGACTTGTAGTATTGTGAGCAGCCTTACCGGTCCAAATGGTAATTCTAAAAGGATAAATAACATAGCGCCAAAGTGCAGCCATGCCTTTTGAAAGAGGTCCTTTTGTCAATCATATGATGTTTGACGAGTGGGAGATGGTTTACGGATTTCATAGGCTATCTATCCAGAATCAATCATAAACTTTACCCTGACAGCAGATGAAGCGTGCATTTTTCAATTCTCTGGGAAGCTACCACTCGAGGACCTTGGATTTTGAAGTTTGACCATGTACAGTGATGAAGGCTATCTCGCTGAGAATACAGTTGACCGATATTTTCTCGGAGACCGCTCACATCTGATATATCCGAGCGGTGAATTGGTCCATGGCTTGGACTCTGGTGGAGTTTTGAAGATTCCCGTTCAAGCTGGTGAAGCACCAACCAACTGGACTTCCAAGCAAGCAAATCCAATCTGTCACTATTTGGAGATAAACACTGATTTTATACAGCTGGCTTCCATTTCCCGTCGATCAGCAAGGATTTGACGTGCTCACATCACCAATGAATCAACAATACCAACGACGTTTACCATGACTGTAGGTGGGCAGGTTACTCGAACATGTACGCTTGCTCTTATAATCACCATTGTGTTTGTTCAATGTTTATTCTGGATTATCATCCTGATAAAAGTTGCCCGGACGGATAGAGAAAGTTCAAAGACAATGCCTCCGAATGGCTACAGGAGCCTACAAGAGGACACCTCTCGCAGCGATGGAAAGAGAGCTCTGCCTCCAGCCAATACCCCTGTATATAGAACAGCTTATTCTGGAGGGGACTGGCTCGGTAGAGAAGGACCCAGTAGAAGCAGAGATGAAAGCTGCTCTCAACAAAATGTGGATAGGAATCATGATGGAGGAAAGACCCCGCCGGCCGGCGAGCAGCCGAGGGAGGCCGCCTACGGCCAGATGTAAGCCAGATACGTCTTCGGAGAAGCGGGCGAAGAGATATACCCAGAGGAAGGAGGAAGCCAATGACCTCCCGGAGTACACAGCACCCGAAGGAGAGTACCTCGGGGATATCAATACTGACGGGTGGCGCCGGAGGCGGATTACTACCGTACGGAACAACCCTGACAACCCCTGCCCGAGGAGGAGGATCACAACGCAAGAAATTGGACCTTACAATGAGATACGCAGCACTGCTGGCCCCCGACGGCTTCGAGGCGACCCCGCACCGGGAGACCCGGGGCACGCAATCCGAGTAAGGAACTCGAGGAAAGGAGGAAACATCCATAAGTGGGTTCTACCCAGCAAAATCTCGAAGCTGATGGAAGAGATCTGGCGTACAAAATGGGAAGCACTGGGCCGGAACCGGAGGGCAAAGACTTGGAACGAGCCATGGGAGAAGTCCCCAATTGAGCTATACGACGGCCTTACGAAGGTAGAAGCACATACAACGTTCCTACTTCGAGTCGAAGTGCTAGGACTCCGGTCCTGGCTCGCATCGATACATGTCCCAGGGATTACCCCCGAATGCGAATGTGGATGGCAGCAAGAGACGGTAGAACACATTTTTACGTACTGTACTAGATTCAATAGGAGAGGCCTATTCAGCGCCAGGGGAGGCTCTCGAGGGGTGAAGGGGCTACTAGGAACGAGGGAAGGATGCAAGGCCGCGTCCCAGTGGTTTTTGAAGAATTCGGTACTCCCATACCTTACTAGAGCAAACGCAGCAGTTACAGAGAACCAGTCGGGCTTTGGAACGGCGCCGGAGCTGGAAGGCACAGGACTATAACAGTAGGTCTTACCTCGATAGGAGGAGAAAGAGGGCGGAAGTGATGCCCCCAGGGTCCTAAGATCCTTGCCTCGAGGAAATACCACGGACCGGGGACCGGACTACGCCCGGACTTGGATGGCAATGGACTGAAATGGACACCAGGGAGCTAGGAGACGCTGCTTAGGCAGTGCTGACCCGGAAACGCTTCGATATATATGAATAGGATGGTAAAGCTCCCAGAAATGCCGCGGGCCGCAGCCGGGGTAGCAAATGAACGGTCTTTGTAGATAGAGGATGTTGGCACAGGCTTAACCTAGCCCTACATACAACAATAAATCCTGATTATTATTAATAGTTGCCCGGAAGTCTTTCAGCGAAGTTGGTCTTGTATATTGATATTGTATTTACAGTACGAAGAACCCCTTTTATTACACTCATGGCCCCATGTACACTTTTCTGCAATTTGAGTGCCATCGCCTCGGTTTCCGGTTCATGTTCTTCGATGCAATTCTTCTGTCATTGTCTTGTGACTCTTTATCTCTCTCTGTTTGTGATAGACAGCGTATCGATAGTGAATCTGTACTATCTCAGCCCTATTCCACCCAGTCGATGTACGAGAAAAGACTTCGACCTACATTTCTGCTTCATCTTCTTCGAGATTGACAACGGTATATTCAATCATCTCGGCAAATTTCCCCGTCTGAAATAACTATGACAAGCTCAGCTTGCCCATCTTCCATAGTCTAGTGGTTATGATATCCGCTTGTCAGTACATGAAGCCACCCACATGTTCCCAAACGCGGATGGCCCGGGTTCGATTCCCGGTGGGAGAGATTCATTACAAGTTAGCTTTTTTGCTGATCTTTTTGTGTGGTGGTGTATTGAAGTGGTAGGTGTAGTCTCTCTCGTTGTCTTATCTGGAGGAGTGGTCATAGGCATTTCCACTTTACCATCCTGTATAACTTCCTCTTCATGTACCTTTACCACCTCACAACAACACGCACGGTAAGTCCGTTTTGCCCCGCCTTTGCGGGTCATTTTACCTCTCAATCAGTCCGTCCCGCCTCCCTTGCAACCATCTTCGACTCTCTTCGACTATGACCAGTCTCAGGCCTCAGTCCGTCACCATCTTCACCGGCCACGTACCTTTTCCTCTCTCTGGTCTCTTCGCCAATAACCTCTTTACTCATGTTTTTCTCGTCCGTCTCACTTCCACGCCTTTCAGCGCTCAATATACCGCCTTGGCCCGCCCCCTCCAAATCCATATTTTCCCTCATTGTCGGTTTTCCACCCAAACTCGCAAGTACAACATCACTGTCCGCAGTCAACGCATCCAAGATCTCCAACTCCCATCTTTCGAAGATCCGAGGAATGATGAAGACACGGAATGGGATGAGGGCTGTGACGATGACCGGGAAGCCGATGGCAGCAATGGTCTGACTTATGGCTACTGAGGCAGCCCAAGTAAAGAGTTGAAAACTCGTGAAAAGTAAGATCCTCCTTTTTGAGATTTTGAGGAGAGGATTCGAGGGTTGGACGAAACGTTTTTCTGTGACGAGGAAGAGAAGGTTGGAAATGATGCCGTTGCCTTCGATGCTGCCCCAACCGACGATGAAAAAGACACCTGATAGGACAGCTCGCGGCATTGTTCCTAACACTACGAGGAGTGGTCTCGTCATGGTCCCGATGATAAGCAAGCCCATCAGGAAATGGGACATGCGTTGTTCGGTAACGTGTGTGGCAACAGTTTTCTTGGTAAAGATTTGTTGACCGTCAGCGGTTCTTGTGACCTTGACTTCGTCCTTGTAGGTTGTTAATGCATCGGTGTGAACGGGTGCTTGTGGGACAAGACCGTTGGGAAAGGGAATTCCAACTATGGCAGCGATGATCGTGGTCCAGCCTAGGAGGAAGAAATCCCAGTGAAAACCGGCCGGTTTACGGAGTGGAAAGTGTCGAGCTTGCGCTGTCAGAGAGCTGAGATTCTGCGGTTCTTTTTCAGCCTTGTCACAAACGGATGGGAGTGCGTAATGACCTACATGATCATAATAAAAGAGTAGTGTGACAAGCATTCCTATGGGGAGAGCAACGAAGACCCACTTTACGGGCAGATGCCAGAACTCGACTAACCAGACGTAAGGTCGAGGGACAGTCGGATACCATGTTCTTGTGGTTGGAAGACATTCAATGTGAACACGACGCAAATTCCCAGGGATGTGGCTGAAGCCTGTCCACCAAATGGTGGCAAGCTGGAAGGAAGATCAGCCTTGCATATTCTCATGCAAGCCAGAGGACTTACTGGATAAGCATAATCCGCGAGTAGTTCTCGAACACTTTCCGAGAAGAGTGTTGTGCTCCGCATCTTCTCCAGAAAGTACACGGTAAGTGTAAAGAGGATGCCAATGGTGACTGACATGAAACCATTTGTAATTCTTTCGTCGTAGAAATTGATCGAGAGCTCTTCGACACCCTTGACTGATCCAATGGTTAGGAAGCGAAACAAAAGTTGACAAGAAGCTCAAGCCATACTGATATAAATGGTGCCAACATAAAGGGCAAAAGTGTTGCTCGAGTAGTCGGTCACATAGCGCATGTAATCGCACCAATTGAAAATGGCCGTCATCCAATGTGTGATAGCGGACCAAATGCCAACCCAGACCTACCTCTCATCAGCACAAATGTGTCCCCAGCCAAGGAGAGGTGTTCGTGATGATACCATGAAAGCAGGATACAATGACACGTCATGCAATTTGATGATATCGTAAATTGTGTAGTTAAACAACGAGATCAAACCGGTGATTCCAACAATGGTCAATGGCTGCGCAGACATGGTACTGAAGACTATGGCGGCCAAGGCAGACGAAAAAAGGGCTTCGTTGATGCCATAGAAGCCACCTGTGTTGTGGTTCATATCCAACTGGAAAGCGAGGGCCGGCAACAAACTATCGCAAGTGGTTAGGCTCTTCACTTTCTCTTTTGGTTCCTCAATCCCATGATCCCAGCCTCATCTCAACTCGCAAGTGAAATGGAAAACTCACTTGACAAAATACATCCTCACAGTCGCGGCAAAAGTCCTATAGTTGAAGCCATCCCGAATATCACTCCCATACCACGGCAACCTCCTCCTAACATCATGAATCATGCCCCTAAACGGTTGGGCATTCCGATTCTGACGCCATCCGGATGGTTCAGTCTCCCATTTGTATTCTCTCGCGTAGAGCATTGTGGCGGGCCTGCGGCGACCAAGAATGGGGAACAATCAGAACAAAGGGAGGGAGTTAGGGAGAGAGGGAGATGGGAATGATTGAGTAGACATTGGGTGGTTGGCAAAAGGAATGCGAGGATTATATAGATTGACGGATGCCAAGGAAAAGAGGTGAAGAAGATGTTGTTGATGCGGGGATCAGCATTGAAGTGGGTCCGAGCATTTCTGTGATGGATCGGGAGGCGAGCAAAAACCGCCATGGAGCCGTCACCATACTTGTCCGTCAAACAACTTGAACATCACCGAGTCGAGTTGGGAGGGAGAAAGAGGCTTACCTGTGTGCATGGAATCTATTCAACCAGAATCTCGTCTCGATACGGGAAACAGTCATGTGACTTGCCAAATCACGCCTCGGATATTCTCCCCGAGCAGAATTTACTAGTCATACCATTCATAACGATTAAAAAACACCACAACAGTGAGAACTGAGATCTTTGAAACTGAATAATTATAACGCAAATACACATCGCCTCAAGAGGGCTCAGGTTGTTCTAGGCTCGACGCGTCGCCCAGCGCGTAGAAACGAGAGATGACAATACCGTGGCCTCAAGAGGTGGTCCGGCCGACCGGACTTCATGAGCACGCTACACAACTCACAAGGCACCTTCGAAACGCAATACTCTACCTTGAAAGCGGACAGGCTCTACCTGTGCTCCCAGACCAAGTAAAGGCAATTATCACGACGATGCTGCCCTTGATTGCAAAGGCCCAAAGGACCCCCGATATGACAACCGTCCACGATCAACTACGCATCATACACACTGAGATGACTCAAGACACAAAGGAAACGGCGAAGGAGATAGCTGGGATAAGGGGAGAACTTAAAGCTCTGAGAACAGGCACACAGAAGAACATCACTATTGGTGAAGAAGCGAAAACGGCAGCGAAAGAGGCAACAGAGGTGGGCAAGACCGTTGCAGGAATAGCGAGTGATATCAAGAACAAAGGGACACAATTCCAAACAGGCATGCCAATGAGCTATGCTGCTGCCGCTACCCGAGGAGGGTTAGCTACAAGCACACATAGTATACAAACCCAAAGTGTCAAGACTCCCGCGACGGTCCGACTTGAGATTATCGTAAACATCAGGAACGCACAAACGATCCAGAGCCTGCGTGCAATGAATCTACGCAATTTAAAAGCCCACGTTGACCGAGCCATTTCCCAAAGTCAAAACGAACATATAGCCAATCTAAAGATCATGTCTGCTAACCAGCTCAAAAGCGGAGATCTGAGCATCAGAACGGCGACAAATAGTGAAATGCAGCTTCTCAGACAATTCACGGAGGACTGGACCCCACGTATTGGGAACGGGACGTCAGTACGAAATCCAACGTATGGCGTTCTTGTACATGGCATACGTACTAGTACGATGAATACAGACAAATTCGAGGAAACTAGAGACGCCATTCTGCAAGACAATAAGCCGTTTATTCCAACCGCGGACATCAAATACATTGGATGGTTGACCCGGAAGGCGCCAACAAAAGCGATGTCGTCGGTCATCATTGAGTTCACCAAGCCTGAGGACGCAAACAAGATCATCGATGAAGGTCTGGTGTGGCAAGGGGAGATGTGTCAAAGCGAACGATATGAGAGACAATGCCGACTGAAGCAGTGCTTTCAGTGCTACAAATACGGCCACATAGGAACTCAATGCAAAGCAGCGAAAACATGTGGCTACTGTGCGCAAGAACATAGTTCTAGGGACTGCCCTTCGAAGACTGGACAGACCACACCTAGGAAATGCGCCAACTGCCAGGGAGCCCATGAAGCATGGAGTCAACAATGCCCAACTAGGAAGGAGGAACTCACTCGGACAAAGGCAGCGTACGCGAACAGACCTCGGTATCACCCTACGATGTTCACCTGTGATGAAATACCTATTCAAAATTCCGCCCGAGAACCTCCTGGAAGAACGAGGTCAACCACAGACCTGACCTCACGCCAAGGGCCAAGGACCAGAGGGATGCAACTATTACCTGGAAATGGACAAAAGAGACCTGCTCCAGGAGACAAGGAGAACGAAGGATCACACCAGAGTCAAAGGCCACAAAGAGCAACGAAGATGTCGAGGAGGGCGCTTGAGGCGCTAGAGGGCAATACCCTAACATGTAGAAACACACAATACATGGAAATCGATGAGGACTCGGATCTATGAAAGAGAAGGACCAACTTAATATACTACAGTAAAACGTACGCAAATCAAGGGATACGGTTATGGCAACTCTACTCCGTGATCCAAGAGTAGCAGAATACGATATTATTGCTATCCAAGAACCGTGGCGCAACCCCTTCATGTCGACAACACACCACCCAGCGAAGAATATGTTCCACTTATACTATCCGACAACGAACAAGGAGGATGGCCCAGCAAGGGTGTGTTTCTTTGTCAACAAAAGGCTAGACCACGGCAGCCTGCAATTCGAACAGCACACAACAGACGTCTGCTCATTGAGAATCAGTATCAGCAATGGCGATCAAACAGAAAACGAGCTGGTAATACACAACGTCTACAATACGGTCCAAAACATGCCAAACCGCATCAGCTCACTGCCGACCCTAAGAGCTCGATTGGAGGAACACGCGCTGAAAGAACAGATGGTATTAGGCGACTTGAACTTACACCATAGAATGTGGGGCGGAGCGCAGGTCGCACACGAAGACCGAGAAGCGGAAGAACTTATCGAAATTATGGAGAGATTTGATATGACAAGCATGCTGCAGCCCGGAACGGTAACGTACGAAGAAGGCAGCAGCAGGACGACGATTGATATGTGCTGGATGACATTAGGCTTGATTGACAGGACCATCAGTAGCAGAGTAGACAGAGCTAGACCACGACTCAGACCACCTCCCCATCAGCATCATACTGGATCTCCGGACGCGCTCCACGGAAATCAGGCCAGGATGCAACTGGAAACTCCTAGACTGCAAGGAGTTCTGCGGGACGCTCAGAGACACCCTACCGGCACGAAGGAGACCAAGGACGAAAGCAGCGCTAGACATGTACACGATGGAGTTAGTCAAAGCGATCAAAGATGCAGCAGCGAAGACAATTCCCCTCACAAGACCATGCACCAAGGCGAAAGAGGGATGGGACGGAACATGCTCGAGAGCATTGGCAGATACAAAACGTCTAAGGCGCATACACGAGAGAAGACACACGGAGGAGACATGGGAAAACTACCGCGAGGCGAGGAACCACAAGACACGGACGATCAAGAAGGCGCTCCGGCAAGCACACAGAGACCGCGTAGAAATGGCAGCAAGCTCCACTGAATCCCTCTGGAAAATAGCCAAGTGGGCGCGCAATAGAGAAAGCCAGCCCCAAATTGTGACGCCAATTATCAAGTGTCCGACGACCGGCAACCAGGCTACTACACCCTCGGCAAAAACGATCCTCCTTCGGGACGCCTTCTTCCCAGCACCGCCAGAAGCAGACCTCGACGATCTACAGGATGCAAGATATGATGATTGTATACCAATGCCAAACATTACTGAGAAGGAGGTACTGGACGCAATACAAGCAGCGTCACCCTTCAAGGCCCCGGGACCGGATGGGATCCCAAACAAGGCCTTGCAGACGGCATCTTATATGTTGGTGGGACACCTGGCGACAATCATGAACCAGAGCCTACAACTGGGCCACTACCCGACACATTTCCAAAGCTCGACCACGGTAGTGCTACGCAAACCAGGGAAGGACGACTACTCGACTCCAAAGGCATACCGACCTATTGCGCTCCTGAATACGATTGGCAAGGCCATGGACGCAGTAATCGCTAAGAGACTTAGCTACCTGGTGGAAACACACCAAGTCATCCCAAGGATGCACATGGGAGGCAGGAAGTTAAGGTCAACGGAACACGCACTACACGCTGTAATCGAGAGAATCTACAACGCTTGGAACAACGGAAAAGGACAAGTCGCTAGCCTGCTGCTCCTTGACGTGTCAGGCGCCTTCGACAACGTATCCCACAAGAGACTCCTACACAATCTTCGGAAAAGAAAAGTTGATGAGAGAACAGTACGATGGATTGCTAGCTTCCTGAGCGATAGACGCACGCGAATTGTCATCGATGGCTACGAATCTGACGAGTACACGGTCGAGACTGGGGTACCACAGGGATCGCCCCTATCCCCCATCTTATACATATTCTACAACTCTGACCTTATTGAGCAATGCGACTCAGGCGACGATACTGCAGCTACAGGCTATATCGATGACGCAGCCATACTTACATGGGGCAACACAACAGAAGAAATGTGCAAGAAACTCGAAAACGCGCTGGAAAAGGCAAACTGTTGGGCAAAGACAAATGCATCAAAATTCGCCCCAGAAAAGTTCCAACTGACACACTTCACAAGAAGACGCACCCGTATAAACACACAACAGCCCGTTCAAACGGCATGGGGATGCATTGCGCCTAAGACAACGTGCAAATATCTAGGCGTGACGCTAGACAGCAAACTCCAATGGAAGGAACACATCGAAGAAATCAAGCGGAAAACTACAAAAACAGTGAACGCACTGTGCTCTCTGGGTAGCTCAACATGGGGCGTCAGTCTGCTAGATATGCGAAAAATCTACCGCGGAGTAGTAGTCCCTCAGATGATGTACGCGTGCTCAATCTGGTCGAATTCAGGAATGAGGGGAAAACCATACAAGAGAAAAACGCTCGATACACTTCAGTCAATCCAAGCACGTGCAGCACGAATTATCTGTTGAGCGTTCAAAGCGACATCCAGAGTCGCCCTCGACATTGAGACCTACCTGCTCCCAGTCGAACAACAGATCTGGAAACACAACACCGAAACCCTCAGCCGTATACTCACGTGCCAAGACCTCCCTAAACTGCTAGATACTCAATTAGGAGAACCAAGGTCAAGACAACGAGCAAGCTACGATAGCCCATTATACAACATATATCGAGATGCCGAAGAGAAAGGAGCAGCGAATCCCGACAAGCGAGAGATAATTCCGCCGTTCGTAGCAGCACCATGGTGGCAAGGCCCAAAGACACATATCGCACCAAGCGGTGAAGCGGCACACTCTGAACACGACTCCGTCACTAGATTCGAGGGTAATATTTGCGTCTATACAGATGGGAGTAGCACAGACGGACATACAGGCGCTGCAGCAGTATGGCCGCTGAAAAGACAGACGAGAAGCACGTATATGGGCCCTGAGACGACTTCCACGGTGTACGCAGCTGAACTTCAAGGAATAAATCTAGCGCTGCATATGGTTCAAACAGACATCGAGGCAGGAAACGAACGGAGAGACATCAATATCTTCACCGACAACCAGGCAGCGATACGCTCGCTGACAAGGCCGGAAGGCCGATCAGGAGCATACATTGTCAAGCGGATTGTACAACGGATCACACAACTTCACGAGTACGGAGCTATCGTGAACATCCGATGGATCCCTGCCCATGAGGGAATTGACGGGAACGAGGCCGCTGACCAAGCCGCCAGGGAGGCCACTGGATGGAGAGAAGATGGAGAGAAAGGACCAAGAGCTGATATGCCACCGGAACTGTACCCGCTAAGAACGACAATCAAGACGTGGTGCTGGAAGGTAGTGAATAAACAATGGTTGACTAGCTGGAAATCCGAGACAAAGGGGAAAGCCACGAGGAGATACACACCTAAGCCTACTAAAAGGGTGCTCCAACTCCATCAAGACCGGAGCAAGCGAGAAAGTGCGATCCTCGTACAGATGAGAACTGAAAAGATAGGGCTCAAGGCCTTCCTCTTCAGCCGACGTGTCCAAGGTATCCCAGACTCTAGGTGTGACTGCCGTGAAGGGATGCAGACCGTAGCCCATATCCTCCTGGAATGCCGCAAGTTCCGGGACATCCGGAGAGACGAGTTGGGCCGCTTCCCAGGACGAAACAACCTCCGGAATATCTTGACTACGCATAATTTAGCCACAAAAGCTATCAGATTCATGGAACAGACGCGGGTCCTTGGGCATAGTGGGATCGAAAACGCGCAGACGACGCTGAGCATTGAGGGGAGACTGTAGGTAGACGGAAAGCGAAATATGAGGCATTGCCTCCCGGAATCTAGATAGCACAGATGTACTGGTAGAACAACCGACATTTACAAGAGCCATTGGGCATTTGGAAATAGTGGTTGAGGGAAAAGAGGGGGGATCGAGGGGATAGCTGGTCTTGTTTTGGTAAGCAGGGCGAAGTGGGACGTGGTAGATCATATCACGTGTCGGCTGTCTGATGAAGTCCCCCTAACCGGGCATAGCTGCATGATTAAGCGGCTGCAACCGAGTAGGATAAAATCAATCAATCAATCATTCATAACGATTCCATTAAAATAGCAACCAACAATACAAGTTGATTCAACTCCCCCAATCCATGTAACAAACAATTCCACCTTCGCAATAACAGAACGCTTGCATAATCAATCCATGTGCAAACAAATTCCACCACTCCTCCCCATCAAAATTCAATAACCCTCAACCCCATCTTCTTGCTCATTCGGGAATCATGTCTAGCTCGTCCGAGAAAGTCACCTTGGGCAGCTTCCCTGGTCCGATGGGCACCAATTCCGTGCCTGATGTCTGTTCACCTTGTGTTGTACCTTGGTTGCCATCTCCATGCTTCTTCGGTCTTTGCATAGCGTCAAACTCCCTAACCTGCTGTCCGAGTCCCGTTTTCACCATCTTCTTCATGGCTCTGTCCCTTCGCGAACAAAAGTACGCGACAACAAGCGTCCCAAAAAACAAGATTGGAGTAGCAATAATCACTACGAGGATTGCTGTTCCGTTCTTGAGATTTTCCACTCCATCTTGGTATCTAGTCGATGACGTGGCTGTTGCTGAGGCTGAGGCTGAGGCTGAGGCTGAGGCTGGTGGGACAGAGGACGAGGAGCGTCTGTTATCGATGAAAGGGCGCGTTGTGAAAGTGGATGCTGCTGCACATCTTCAGCCAACATTCCTCCCACCCAAGCCCCTTCCAAACACTCACCCGACGTGACCGTCATGGGCACAAGAGTCGTATCGTTCGCCTCGAACTGATACCCTTGCGAAGCACATCCACTCCAACCGCCTTTCCCAGATTTGAAACCCACCCTCTCTGGCCTGCAACAAAAGTACTCTTGCTGATCCCAATACAAATTCCACGCTTCGTTTGCGCACTTGGCCTTGCCAACCACCATATTGGGGCAATTCTTGTCCTTGGCATTGCAACATACTCGGTTGTAGAAATTATGGCAGATGTCGTCTTTTTGAGGACAACAGGCGTCGTACGTTCCCAATGTGCTGCCGCAGGAATACGTTCCAGTTCCAAGGCAGCCGCCTTCCTCGCGGGCAGCGAATCCGTATGATAAAGACATTTGGATGACTGTTTGATGCTTGGAAAATGAATAAATTCTTGATGCTGGATAACCGATGATCGAGAAATGGTTTGTTGGACTGATTGATGGGGTTTGGAGAGAGTGCCTTCGGAGGGAACATGTTATATGCTCGACCATGATGCCATATGTTGGAAAGAGCTATAAAGATCCCACGGCAGGCGTGACAGGCACAATCCACTCAGGAAAACGAGCATTTGCAGCCCTAGACCCTTCCTAACTTCATCTAAGATACAATACAGTTGAGCCATCCACCAAGTATCCAATATCTGTAGAAGATTATGTATGGGTCGTTCAATGCGATCAGTAGAACAGAAAGACTGCATACATTCCCCTCCTTTCATAAAGATCCAAGTTGCTAGTTGACACTCCGAATTGAACATGGATAGTACCAAGAAAAAGTTGAAGAAGGCATGGTTGAGTTTCTAAGATAAGAAGTGACCAGGCTAGTGCAAGTATGTTGAAGGATGTTACAGCACCAGAGCCTCCTTGAATATCAGTGAAGCTTGTACGCAGATACAGTGTGCTCGCGGCAATAACCAAGGCAATTGAATCGCCGATACGAGAGCAGCAACGTGGGAATGAAAGAGAATCGGCATGATTATCAGGCCGCCAAACAGGAAAGAGAGGTTCGAGTAGTCGACACTACAATGCCGTGTAAAAACAGGTGAGTGCCTTCTTAAACCGCTCGTTATCGTGGCGCAAAGTTCACTCAAGATGGTGAAAGTCGTCATCAGCCTCGCACTAAATCATGAAAGCTGAGTTGGTACACAGGATTGCCATACATCTCTGACGGCCTCCGAGTGTCTGCCAATTCAGGTTGGGGTCCATCGAGTTGAAGTTCAATATGGAGGTCCATTTTGTTCGGCAATTGTTCACATTTCTCAGTTGCCGCGAGCTCTCCTGGCCGCTCCGCCACTGGAAGCTCGTGCTGCATAGTTTGCGTAGCTTTCCTTTTCCGACACCAGATAGCGAATAGTATGGCAAGGGCTGCCACTACTGCGAAACCTACAACTCCTCCTACTGATCCTCCTACTTTTACGCTGACGCTTGTGCCTTTGGACGTGCCAGGAGTTCTGGTATTCGTCGGCGATAGAATAGGAGTAGCTGTGGTCTTGGTTGAGGATGCGGAGGATATAGAAGTCGACGAGGGAACCGACTCTGAAGTCATAGATTAGCTTGAAATGGATTGGAACTCGATTTGGTAGGAGGTGGGCTCAGCATCTCACCTGCTAACACTAAGGGCTGAAGAAGAGTGGCCTGCTCAGCGGTGAAATTGGTTGCAGGCACACACATGTCCCGAATCACATCTTTCGATAGAAGGACTCTGAGCCCCTTAGTCAAAGCGGACAGCAAAAGAAGCCCGCGATATCGTATAGCACCCAAGTGTCCTGGGCACACTTGGACTTCGAAATGAGAGTACTCAAAAGGTCTTTGAACGTGTCGGAGGCACTTCCACACAATCGGTCATAATCATCCGTCAAGCAAATTGTGTTTCGGGGACAGCACCAACGGTGTGTTGATCCAAAAGTCGGACCGCAGTCGATGGAAGCGGTGCAGTTGTTCTCTTCGCGACTTGCGAATCCGGCTGAGTTCATTGTGGCTGCTGCCCGTCGAAGAAGTACCACAGGAGGACAATCTGCGAGAACAAGACGCGACGGAACAGGCTGAAGCTAAGCTCATGACTATCGTCAGAAGGCAAGATAAGATGCTGTTCAATGAGGCTGGCAGTAAAAACGAATCCAAGCCTGTTACACAGGCGGGCTGTGCAAGCCTCCAGCCTTGGACCTTGGATGCATCCTTCGTTTACAGCAAGTACATGGCAGAGAGCGGGGACGAAGTAGGGGAATCTGATTCGACACAATCCTCCTTGGGCGTAGAAAAGCGAGGCTGGGCAGTGCTGTAGGACATGATTATCGCCTTCGCCATATGCTGCAGCGCGCCTATTGATGGTCTCTTATTCGGCTGTATTGGCTTCGGGCTTTGCTCTCAATTGCGGGAACGATGGTCGATGGTTGTTGGTTTACTGAAAGTGAGGAAGAAGCCGGAGCTGAACTGGAGTTTACGGGACGGAATGGAAACGGGAAATGCCGTGGTGGGTGGGGTTCCAAGATGCTCAGCCTGATTGTTCATTCTTGCGGGTATCATCCCCATTCAATCTTGATTGCTTGGGAATTCGTGTCGTCAAACTTGGTTCTTCATGGTGCATCGAGGTGCATTTCGATATCCGAGCACTATGAATGGGGAGATGGAGTACCGAAAGTGGAAATGTTCAGCCTCATCAGCCGCCCGTATTCTTGCAACAACAACTGACTTAGCGCCCTGTGGTTATTACGGCTAAACGAGGTAGGATGGCTTAGTTAGACAGAGATTGATTTATGAGATATAATAGATAGTTCAGAGCTTGACTCCCTTCAAATTCCACGCTCCTCCCAATTTTCCCGGTCAATCGATAACACCCTATCGATCCAAGGTCGCACCCCAATTCAACCACCATAAATACAAACACTCCCAGGCGTGTACTCGTCCAAGCACGGTTCGATGATGTAAGTTCCCGATAGTCGGATACTCTTCGTACAGCCAATAATATCCAAATAGATAGTTGGTTATCACGTCAGTCTAACAATGGCTTTCTTTGCAAGCCGTGTCGTGCACTGAAGCGGCAATCCAACCAACAACAACATTCATTGAACAAATAATAACGTTTCCAGGTCTCTGGATCGAGCCGGGGTCGAATCATCTCGTCTTGCCATTCTCATCCTGAGACATTGTGGCCCTGTGAACGCGATGCGACCTTTTTTTTCCCATTTCAGGCGGATCAGTGTGGGACGCAATTTCATTTGTTACATATCCATAGTGGTGGCTGTTCCAAGCAAATCTTTTAACATCATGAAGAAATCTCAAGCCTCCGGAACGAAATGCCATGACAACATGAATAACCCCATTCTTCGTCAACAACAACCTTCGCCCAATTAACAAACACCCCACCCCAATAATTCTCATCTTCAACCTATCACCGTACACCGTCTTTAACAACTGCGCATTCTTCAATCCAGTGCTGAAATTGACATCTTTCACAACGTGGAAAGTGAGCGCTTCCGAGCCTTTCTCAATTGGGAATTACGGGATCGTGGCTGATGCTCTATTAAACGCGGGATTGGTAGGTGTAAAGATTGTGATATCTTTCAAAGCCTCGATTTCCTTGTTTTGGGGATGTTGCTTCGAGGGCTTTGACCAGAGTGATGAGACCAGCCATTGTGACATGACCGTAGAGGCTGGACTATTTATTCCATATCGACGGGATTCCGGTGAGCTATAGACTAGAAGCTAGAGCTAGCTTCCTTGAGAGATTGTGCTGAGGCGATGGCGAAGAGACCCGTGAGGTACTAAATGTCTGCACTTGGCGATATATCTCAAACCTTCCTCGCTTGCTACTCAAGCATCAGCCTTCGAGGTGAAATTGCCTACCATCTTCATCTTTGAGGCGAGCGTTGATGTTCGAGAAACTCGCGGGGAAATCTGGCAAGATCAAAGAACATTCACAAGATTTTACTTTTACTTCTGCGCTTTACATATCGCGGAAGAGATTAATTGGCTTCCTCAGCGACAAGCCGGTTTGCGCTTTTTTCTCGCCATCAGCCCACACCGCAGATTTATACAGTCCGTGCAGGTGTGTATAGCCCGTATTCTTATTCACACACAACGCCTCCATCGCCGTTCGAGTCACCACTGATGCACCTGCTGTATATGCCTCATTATTCATGTCCATTCGTGGCAGCCATTATTTCCCAATTCAAAGCGAGCTTGTCGGGATCCGAAGAGCGCTTTTCGGCATCGAAAAATATTCCGAGTCGTGGGAGTAAACAGATCAACCTTGGGCCAAGCCGTACTTGTTTGCATTCTGCTTCGCAAAGTGCACACCAGCAGCCCAGTGAAATAGCCTGGCGTCGACGATTTTGCCCTCTTCCTTGGAGTACGCCATGAGCTTCTCGTATAGCTGATCTAGTGGCACTACTATGCGTTCGATGTGCTCGCCATTTTCAAGGTGTTGGGTTGGCTCCTCATCTCCTTCCTTGAGCTGGACTTCGACAATGGCGAATTGCATATTTGCAGTAGCAAGACCTGGATCACTAACAATGGTCGGCGTCATCTCCACAATCTTGCCCGAGTATCCAGTTTCCTCTTTCAGCTCTCGCAGTGCAGCGGTCTCGGGAGTCTCGTCTCCATCGATCAGGCCGGCAGGAAATTCGACGCACGTTGCCTGTACTGGCGGTCGGTATTGAAGGATGATGAGGACTGACGGTGGTTTGGAGGGGTGGAGGAGAATGGGAGCGATTGCGACGGCGTCGATGCCTCCAGAGCCACGAGTCTTGCGATTTGCCGCTTCCCACACTCTCGATTTGCCTTCTTGGTCGGTCCAATCGATCTTCTGGAACTCAATCCATTTCGCTTCTTCCGATGGTAGCTGACTTTCATTAGGAAGAGTTGGTACATGTCGCAGATGTTCTCACTCACGGGACTGATGTTGTCGATGCGCGGTTCCTGCACTTTGGACGACATGCTGAAGGCTCTGATGAGGCTGGGGATTTTCTGAGGTTGGCGACACCGTATCGTGAGTCGTGCGAGAGAATTAGTCAGTCTCAGGCTGTAAGTCATTCGATGTCAAGTGTCGCACTCGCAATGTTTGGGTGACAACATTGGTGCCCCGCTCAAGCTTTCTGGGGCAAGTCGCTAGCGAGACAGGGGCGGGGGCGGGGTCATCTCTGCGAGAATTCTGCATCCTCCAACAACACCAATCATGATGGCATGTCGAACATTGCTGGCTATCTCGGCAGGAAATGACTATCCTATTCTTGAGTAAAATGAAAGAATACCAAACAAAGTACTTCAACAGCACCACATCCATTAATCAAGTCTTCACCAAGACCTCCCCATACATCTCGTCAACTACTCGCTATACCATCTTTCGCTTCGACGTCGTCCTCTTTGTCTACTTTCGCTGTTGGAAAAGACCCTGGAATCGGCACCAGATCTTCTTCCGTTCCTCGGACAAATCGAGTCCCTCTGTATCTGACTCAACAGTCGCCGTTAAAACATAATGCTTCTCTTTCCCTGTATCTTCTGTTGACGGCGATTCAGTTTTCGAAACCGCGGCCAAGTTTGTATCCCTGCTTTCAGCGAGGTCGTATGTAACTTCGTCTTGCTCCGTGTCTACAACTGCTCTTGAGGGCGGCTCGGTCTCCGTGCATACGACCAAGTCTTCAATTTCTCCTTGAACCAAGTCGTCTTTGACTGTGTTTCTCCCATCAAGGGCGGCCTCTAGACTGGACTCTGCCAATTTTTGGTACTCTTGATCGTCATTCAGTAAATCAGCTTTTGCCGTTAGTTCTAAGCGGTCCAGCTCTGCTCGTTGAGCCGCAACCGAGTCCAATTTTTTCTTATGTGCTAAGACCAAGAAGGTCTTATTCCGCGCAAATTCTTCCACGGCAAATGTGGTCTCTGCACTGAACCGCGCCATTTCCCGAGCGCAGTTTTCATCGCTGAACAAGTCAGCTAGGCGCTCGGCTGCGATCAAATAATGTTCAACTCTGGCAGCGGTAACCCGTACTCTATGGACTGCGGTATGCCTGATTTGCGTCGTCAATTCGAAAAATTCCTTCTAAAACTTGTTTCGCGCATTGTGCTTTTTGGTATTAAAAGATGACTGATTTTTGAGCAGGGCTCTGATGGCTTTGTTCAATTCAACACGTTCGGGACAATCCCAGTCTCTTTTCTGCATGATTTCAGGTACAGTGTCATTTCCGAAAGCAAAGCAAGAATTCTCAAGCATACTTTGAACCCTGGTAAGGATGCGGTATTGGGTCGGAAAGGGCAAGTACACAGGGTACAGCAGAGAGACCGGATTAGTCGAACCTATTGGGGAATGGGTTTTCGGCCCCTCGTCTTTCGAATTGGTCAGTAAAGCTCATAAAGAAAAAAATTCAAATACATACCAAACGCTTCACCGTCGATATGGTGGATGATCTCAAGCTCATGCTCTTGGCTCTCATCATACGTCTCGTCATCTTCGGCAGCATCGAGCCGACTGAAAGCAACATCTTCACTTTTCGTGGCCTGGGCTTCCGAAGACTCCCTCTCGGCGGTCTGCGCTGGTAGCACGACGAAGAGCTCGGGAAATCTTTCTTTGGCCTTTGTGGTCAGTGCGAAAATTTGATCTTCGAGAAGCTTTTTGGTCGTCTGACAAACGTCTTCGAACTCGTATGTAGCAAGAAGAGCGCTGATCTCTCCTTCCTGCTCGTGTTTTCGAATCCAGTTGCGAATGGCTGCTATCCGGCGCATATTCGCGTCTCCACCTTTGAACGTGTTCTTCAAGTACAAGTACACCAGTCGCTCATCGGTAGGAGGCTTTGCCACTGAAGACAGATGACGCGAAAGCCTTCTGGTCACAGGACTAGCGACAGAATACAAAGACTTTCCCAGTATATGTGAATGAGGCACCTGTTGAGATGCGTAACGCGAAAATAAACCGGACATTTTTACTTTACTGCTACGAGTGACCAGAGCTTAATATATGCGCCACAGGGTCTACGAAGACAACAAAGAACGGCTCTTGGACAAGCATAGATCTCTTCTGTCCATATCAAACCATTGCTATTGTTTCATTTCAGCAAACCGGGGTAACTGTCTCAGCCTTGCGACAGCGATATAGGGACATGATTGGTCATAATGTCGCGCAGCTCTGCAAGTCTCAGAGGTTAGTATGTTGGTGAAAGATATACACTTGATCTAAGACACGTCAGCGAGGCTGTAACAGCGGCTCTCCACCTTCTTCCGATGCAGGGTCACGCTGAAGAACGCGGGGTCTCTTTTCGACAGACTCTCAGAAGGTACCTTTTCCCCGAAAAAACAGCACACACAGCGAGAACTCAATTTTTGGAATTTACAGAAGTATCATCTAGAGATCATCAAAACACCTCTGCCAGTGGCCGCTCCGGCCTCTAGAGGCCATCGCGCGTCCCTCAGCGTCGATGAGATACCTCTAGAGTCGCCGTCGCGGCCACGGCAGAGCAAGCAGACGAATACATGAGCAAGCTACACGAACGATGCATCCACCAAAGACAACAGCAACCATCTAGTCACTATCTCCCGGCTAGTCCATCACCCCAGATGACACTGCAACGATCCGAGTCGACGAGTCACTGCTAGAACGGCAATACCTTCAACACAACTCAAACACCAGACGCCCGGTGTGCAACAATCGGCACCACACACCACTGCAACGACTAGACAACCTCTCCCAACATCTTGGCAAACCGTCCTGCTATAAGCTGTTGCCCAGAGCCTTGAGCCTCTCCCCAAACTGTTGCGTCCCAGTTATGGCATTGGCAAGAGTAGGTGCGCAACACAGTAAGTAGTAAGGACGCATAGAAGGAGCCTATTGGCGGCAAATTCCCTCCCTGTAAGCTAGCAGACGTAGCTTTGAGCCTCTCCCCAGACTGTTGCGTCCCAGTTATGGCAGTGGTAAGAGTAGGTGCGCGATATAGCAAGCAGGGAGAGCGACTAGCAGCAGATAGGCTCCGACTATAAGACGACAGGTCTACAACACAATCGGTGCGACACGATACGGCAGCTGCTAGAGAACCTCATCTACTATCGTCTCCGCAAACCGTCCTGCTGCAAGCTGATGTCCAGAGTCTTGAGCCTCTCCCCAAACTGTTGCCTCCCAGTTATGGCATTGGCAAGAGTAGGTGCGCAACACAGTAAGCAGTAAGGACGTATAGAAGGAGCTTATTGGCGGCAAATCCCCTCCCTACAAGCCAGCAGACGTAGCCTTGAGCCTCTCCCCAGACTGTTGCGTCCCAGTTATGGCATTGGCAAGAGTAGGAGCGCGATATAGCAAGCAGGGAGAGCGACTAGCAGCAGGTAGGCTCCGACTATAAGACGGCAGGTCTATAGCACGATCGGCGCCATACAATACGGCAGCTACCAGACAGCCTCGTCTACGGGCATACCCGGAGTATCACACCCAAGCAGCGAAATCACGACTACGATGGTTACTATTGTCTCCAGCATCACACAACCAAATACACTGCCGCATGGGAATCTGGTGCAAGGCAACTTTCACAAGCAGAAACATACTTAGGGAACCCATTGGCCTTGAGGGATAAGGCGAAACAGATAGACAAAGCTGAGCACTAGAGGGAGACTGTAGGTAGAAGGATAGCGAAACACGAGGCATTGCCTCTTGAGTCTACATAGCACAGATATACTAGCAGAGTGACCAGTATCTACAAGAGCCAGCGGGCATTTGGAGATACTGGTTAAGGGAAAAGAGGGAGGACCGAGGGGACAGCTGGTCTTGTTTCAGTGAACGGGGCGAAGTGGGGCGCGGTGGATTATATAATCTATCACGTGTCGGCTGTCTGATGAAGTCCTCCTAACCGGACATAGCTGCGTGATTAAGCGGCTGCAACCGAGTAGGATAAAATCAATCAATCAATCAATCAATCAATCGGTACCTTTTCCTCCCGATTGATACATCAAAACGACAAGCGAAGTTGTGGTCCCAGAGATGGCAATTGTGAGATCCCTGTCCACTCCCGACCTTCAAATACCTTGATCGCTAACGAAAGCGCAACAATAGTCCATGTAAACTTGGAGTCACCCGTACGAGCCCTCAAAATATTTGGATCTGGGGAGATGGACTCATGAAGCAGATTCCATGAAGCAGACTCCATGACGGGAAATATGAAGACTCAGAACCAATCTTAATCACTTGATCAAAGGTGTTCCATCTCATCTCCACTCCAGAATATACATCAGCTAGACAATCAAATAGACAACATCAACGACCCGTACGACGGCCGCTTCTGCAATGCCTTCCTCCCTACTGCAATGCCTTCCTCCCTACTGCAATGCCTTCCTCCCTACTGCAATGCCTTCCTCCCTACTGCAATGCCTTCCTCCCTACTGCAATGCCTTCCTCCCTACTGCCGAAAGTCTCGCTTCGGAAGCAGACGCTGCCTCTTCTTCCGATAAAGCTCTCGCCACTCAGCTCTATAAACGATCTTGTACCGTCTACCGCCTCTCCCGAATCCCGTACCTCAATGCTACACCACTGAAGATCAAGGCATACCATGCGTAGAAAGAGACATACATGAAAGGAACGAAGTTGTGGGATGTGCCAATCAAAGACGTCATTCTTCCTTTCAAGGACGCAGCAAACGGTGACGAAGACTATATCCCTCTCTACATTCGGACACCCCCGACAGCAACGAAAGAGAATCTTGTCCCGGTTATATTGTTGATCACAGGTTTGGATGGACATAGACCAGATAATTCTGAAAGAACAGACGATTTCATCAAGCGTGGTTGGGCAATAATCATCTGCGATATCCCCGGTGTAGCAGATTGTCCAAGTAACAAACGCGATCCCTTCGCCCCCGAGAGGCTCTTCACAATGATGCTGGATTACATCAAGAGCATAGCGGAATTTAATGCTAGAAAAAAGCAAGTTCGGGATTGTCTTTGTCGTAGAGGGCTTTGCATAGTGATCCGTAGCTGTCGTTAGTACGGTTATCCAGGGATTTTCGTGTGTGAGCAAAGAACCGCAAAGGCTAATACCTCCAATGGACTTTACCCTTATCTGTGATCTTTTGTCGCAGAATCTACGTAGGTCAAACCGGCGAAAAAAATCCATCCTCGGCGTTGCGATGACAGATTCGCTGGCGTAGACAGACTGGGGAGGAATTTACCAGTGTACCTCTTTATTGCCGATGGTACTTTGGGTATATGGCATCATCATATCATTTAAGAAGCGCTTCTGTATCTTATTTTAGTGGTCTTTTTCTTCGTTGATATTTCAGGCAAGAAGACGTGTCTGACAGGATTCGAAGTAAAGATGTTGCTCGGTGCTCGGGGTGGGTGATATGGAGGGAGAGCTCGAGGAGGACTGGCTGGCTGTGAAGTATGGAGCTCGATGGCGATGGTTCTGACATCAGCTGGCGCGTCAGCGACGTCTGGAATAACTCCTACAATCTGGTAGGTGGCCTTTATCTAGGGTATATTTCCAGCGGCGATGCGTAAAGCATCCATGGCAGGTTCAGCTCCGTATCGGCCTATGTCGTAATGAATGCGAGAAGGACTCAGGCAATTGGAACGAAACCATTGGTTAATTCTGCGGGAATCACTTACCCGCTTGCTTGTTTTAGTCGACCACCTGTTTTCTTATCTGGACATAAGAAGTACAAGATCAGTACATCACAATTTGGCATTTGCTTAAACAACATTCGATAAAGAAGTTGAATCAGTGTAGCATAGTACATGACAATCTTCGATCACAGCGGCTCGTTGCATGGATCATGTAAACCGCGTTTAGGTCAGTAGTGTTTGCAGGAAGAATAGTATCGGTGAGGATTATTGAGCGTTGATGAAGTTTCGTGCAGCAGTGAAACTTGACGGGGAGGAGGCTTCATCGTCAGCTGATCCCAACTTTGTCTTTTTCCATTCAATCCTCAATGTTAGAAGTTCAATCTTGGACAGATGTTTGATTTCGCAAGAGTCTACAGGTATCGAGGACAACGCTTCCCCTTCCAACATCAAATAGCATCTGTAACCGGCATTGCTATACTCCTCAACTTGTACACCTCCTCATTACCACCTGTCGCCTTATTCCTGATATCAACGACGGGATCATACTGATTCATCTCCTCGATCGTCAACTTCTGACTCTCATCCTTCACCTTGTACAAAGGGTTCTTCGTATTACTGCTGAATCCGATTCGCTCGGTGATATTCTCTCTCGCTCTGGCACTTGCAGCTTGTACCCTCGATGCTCTAGGCTTGCGCACTTCTTCGTAGATGGCCAGGCCTTGGACAATTCCTCGAGCGTCGCTGGCGAAGGCGTGATCTTTGCTGAAGATGATTCCAAGGGCTGCGGCATCCTCGATGGCTTGACAGGCGCCTTGGGATTGATCGGGCATCATTGGATGTGCGGCGTCTCCCATGATACAAGTGCGGCCCTTCTGCCAATGGCTGTAAGGCTGATGCACAAACAACCTCCACGGCTTTATGTTGGTGCTGTTCCTGAAAATGGCGAGTAGTTCCGGGTCGAGGTTGGGAAATGGCGCGAGGATATCTTCGACTGATAATTTGGAGTCCGTCCACTTCTCACCTGCACCTTTCTTGGCAAGAGCCTCAGGGAAGAAACAGTAGAAGGAGTTGACCTCTCCTTCACGACACGGTGAGTAGACGATTTTATTGCGTGAGTCGGCGCCACAGGCTTCCATGTTGTCGACACCACCCCAGAATTCAATGGCAGCGTTTGGTGCTAGGTCTTTGAGGCCAAGACGATGGACGTCTGTAGTGTCAATGATACAATGATAGCATGTCGATGTGGACTGTTTCCTGTCAACCTCGATACCCAGAATGCGGCGGACCGAGGAACCGATACCATCGGAGCCAACTATGAGGTCGTGTTGCGCCGTGAAACCATTCTCGAATGTCACGATCCCGGACTCGTGGTCAATGTCCGAGCACTTGTGGTCCACCTTCAGCACAGCGGGAATTCCTGGAAATTCATCTGATACAGCCGAATCCATCAACATAGCATGCATGTTGACACGATGGAACATGTTGTAAACATAGCCCCATCGCTCCTTGTAATCGCCAAGATCGTAAACGTTATTGATTTCTCCCGTCTGCCAATTGTGCAGAATTAGTTTCTGGAGAACAACTGGACGACCGATGCTGATATTGACCCCCCATTCTTCTAGCCATCTCGTTCCGTTTGCTGCGCAAGATATCGAGGCACCGACCTCACCGGCAAAATGAGCGCGCTCGTAGATGGTCACTTTGTGGCCAGCTTTTCGCAGGGAGGTTGCCGCTGCGAGGCCACCAATTCCGCCGCCGATGATTGCGACGTCGAGTTGCTTCCACGAACAAGGGGGATCAATGGAACCCATAGTTGTTTGTTTTGGGTGCTAAATGCAAGGATGTGAGGAATAATATTGATGGCGATGATGATAGTAGGCTATTCGATAAGATGAAGCAAGGTGAGGTTTGAAGAATGATATGATGTTGGAGAACTGAGGCGAAAGAATACTTAGTACTCCTGTTATCCCACGACCTGCTCCGTCGAGGCCAGTCAGTGCTGGAAGCACTATCAACAACTTGAATAGTGTTGACTTTGACGATTGCAAGGTCAGAAGGTCCACACGGCAGAGGACGGAGAAGACGGAGTGGGGGTGGAGAAAGCGAACGCTCTTCTTCCCGTCCCATTTAGCGCATTTCGCGTGCATCATCCGCCCAATTCGAGCCGGACCAAGAAGCTTCAGCCCCGCAGCGGGCACCACTTTGTTGACTGTGTCTGCTATAACATCAGATTATTGCTAGGCGGGTTGATCTAATTTGAGACGTCATTTTCAACGTTTGCGACGCGTCGCAAGTCAATTCTTGCTGTCGGTTCTGACGATTTGAGCTTCCCAGAAAATGTCCACATTCGCGGTTGGAGAAGCAGTGCAATACACATATGCTTCCGAGCATGAATTGCAATCTCTCTCCGTATGGAAAGTGAAGTCGGCAGTGGAGGACCCCAGCTCGATAGAGTTCCAGCCCAGCAAGCTCTGGGTAATGTCAGCAATACCCATCTTTTTCCACGGTGCAATTGTTGACAAATGTGCAGCTATATCCATGGCGGCGCATGGAGAGATCCGGGCATTACCCAGACCTCCTTCGGACCAACCATCACATCACTGTCAAATAGTCCAGAATACAATTCCGCACTATCTTCAATAGCAGCCTTCGCATCACTGGACTATCGGCTTTCGGCACACCCTTCACATCCTCAGGATACAAAGACTACACCCACGTCCAGATTGAGGAATGCCAGGCACCCAGACCATATCATTGATGTGAAATTGGGGTTGAAGTTCTTGCAAGACAAATTCAGCCTCGGCAGTAATTATGTTCTTATCGGTCATAGCTGTGGTGCTACTCTAGCTTTGCAAGCAGTACTGGGACGAAGCATGGTCGAGCCTGCTGAGGATATTGTTGTGCAGCTGCCGAAAGGAATCGCTGGTGTGTGCGGTATCTACGATATCCCACTTATGCTGGAGACAAATTCGCATCCAGCCTATCGAGAATTTGTGGGCGGGGCATTTGGCGAGGACGCCACCTTGTGGTCGAGGGTCAGTCCGGCTATGCAGCTGAGGAAGGATGGGCGAGTATTGAATGGCATGGTGTTGAGGTTGGGTTATTCGGTAGACGACGAGTTGATCGATGAGCCACAGGTGAGGAGTCTTGGGCAGAAGGACGTTCTGGTACTGAAGGGACGGCACGATGAGATTTGGCAGGGAGCAGCCGAGTTAGCAAAGGTCGTGTTCGACGTTGTTGGAAGGACAGTGGAAGAGTATAGAATAGCCTTTTGATAATAAAGCATGCATAAAGACATTCTCAGATCTGAGCATTCACCTCGCGGGCCATCCACCATCGTTGTCGCAATCCATGTCGACTCCAATTGAGACGTCCACTTCGAGTGCACAGGTGTAGTTTCGGCGCAGACAAGATCGAGGATGCGATGAGGACATAGTCGGAGACCAGAGCGCGTAGAGCAGGATACAGTGGGAGATTTAGGCGTTGGTTGCGTTTATTTGTGTGGCTCTGGCTCGCCTTGCAGGAACTGTTAGATTCGGTCGATACAAGGCTCCGAGTCTGCATGCGTATTTCTGAGACTGCGAAATTGCAGCATTGAAACACAAAGACAACACCGACACCAACTGCCAGCATCGGCAGATGAAGCTCGCGAGCGCAATGCTTTCTTCATCATGTCTTCCGACGCCGCAAATCCTCGACCTGCCAAACGAAATCGTCAAAGATTGGCCTGTGAGCCGTGCCGGTAAGTACGGGGAATGACAACAACGATATTATCGCCATGTCTCATAATTATCTAGACGGAAGAAATCAAAGTGTCCCGGAGAAAAGCCCGCCTGCTCTTTCTGCTCACGACTCGGACAGACGTGCTACTACGCCGACGAGAGCGTGCATAGCTTTCCTGGACAGCCCGCCAATGCTTCTCAAGCCGCACCTCCGGATAATCAGCTAAGGAATACTGTGAGTGACGTCCACGTCCTCATGCGTTTCAATATTGACAGCGTTCCAGGAAGAAAGATTGCTGTCTTTGGAATCACAACTCGCAGAAGTCCTTGGATCCGTGAGGTAGGAGCGCTGCAAATTGCCAATCCCCTCAAGCACTTATATTTCGTCCAGGCAATCACAAATCCGTGATACGTCTCGCCCCCCTTGCATCGTTCCTGACCATTTTAATCACCGAAATTTTGGGGTTATAGACCCTACAGCATCAAGTCAGAGCTCCTTGGGCACGTCAGTAATGATCCATCACTTGAAATAGACTCATAACTCATCCCACATCACAGGAACATGTCCTGGGAAACAACGATACATATAGCAGAGCGATACTTGATGTTCTGTGACTGTCAACCGCTGCCTCTATTTCACGTTGGAACATTCCTGCAATCTTTAAGAACGAGGGATCCCGAGTCCATCTATGCGATACTCGCCTTGGCGATGCGCTTTGCTGACAACATATTCACGCAGAGCCTTGAAGATGCAGACAACCGATCTAGAGCTCTCGCCGAGAAAGCGCGAGAGATTGTCATGAACAGGGTCTCAAACGGACCGGTAGAACTTTCGACTTTGCAATGCTTATGCCTACTAAGCCTGGTAGACTTCGCAGGTAGGTGCACAAGATTCCGAGTATTGTAACACCTGATTCACGCATAGACAGACGGCAACAAAAACAGGGCCTCGCTACATAGCAGTTTGGCCTTGAACTTGGCCCAGTGCGCAGGCCTGATGACAGAAGGTCCCGCTAACCTTACCGAGATTATGCGAGAAGAACGAAGGCGATGCTTCTGGTCAATCTTCATGTTGAAGCGCTTGCTCAGCTCTGAAGTCAGCTTCATAGACATATCTGGCGAGGAAAGCTACCCTTGGTATCCTCAAACGACAGGCATCCCTCCTCCAACCACAGAAGCTAGCCAGATGAATGGCGACGTCCGTGGTGGAGAATCGCGAGACCTTGGTGTTGTGGCTTACTCGCTACAACTGAGCCAAGTTTGGCACAAAACCACACGATATGCTCGGCGGCGAGCAACGCCGAGTCGTGAAGCTCCATGGTCCCACAAATCGGAATATGCCATCATTGTTGCTGAAACGATGACCTTCGAGACACGGATGCCGTACAGGCACCGATACAAGCCATCTGGCTTTCAACAGAAGACTTCGGCAGACCTTGAGTCCAACCGTGCATATTGGGGGCCGTGGCTCTTCACGCAGATTGTTTACCACACTAACCTCTGTCTGCTGAACCATCCTCTGATCTTAGCCTTGCGATTGCGAACCTTCCAACACAGCATGCCTGAGATGTTCCTACAGCATACATCTGACCTTATTTCCACACATACAAGATGGGTAGTCCATCTGATAGACGCTTTGAAGGGGAAAGATTTCAAGGTTGGCGACCCTTTCATCGGGCACTGCGCAGCAATCGTGGCGACCATTTTCTTGCACGAATCATTTTCAGAAGACCAAGCAGTGCGCGATCAGAAGCAAATCAGTTTCGACAAATGTTTTGAGTTTGTTCGCGGATTCTCTCAATGGCCACACATGACACGACTGGCCGATAAGCTGCAGCGATTGCGGGACACCGTCACAGCCTTGTACCACACTAGTGCCAATTCACAAGTCCCCGCCAAGGGACTGCTCATTAATCTCGGACGGTTCTGGGAAGTTCTTGAATATTCATCTGCTAGCGAGTTGTTCGAGTCAGCAGGACAATTGTTCGGTTCGACGCTGTATTCGCGACGAAATGAGACTGCAGCGGAAGTCACAGATATGTCATCGCTCCCGACACCAACGCCTCTCGAAGCAGCAGCCGGGATGATACAACTCAGGGGCACATCTTCTGCATCTGCCACACCTGCGGTAGCGCCCATATTGCAATCGAATGCCATGTTCGACCCTCTTTCGCACCCTGGAATGCTCGATCAGAACTTTGCATACTCATATACGACTGAGCCTGCATATTCCAACGACGAGCTGGCGGTGCTCGCTGACAGCTTGTTCAACCAGCGGGAGAATATGACGGGCAACGTGGAAGAGTGGTATCCCGGCAATCTATGAGCATTCGAACTTCGCGCAGTTCTCCCGCGTTCAAACCATGTAGCCGCCAGATTTCTTCTGGCTGCTTTGTTCTTCGGGTTTTTGGTGCCGAGCTGGCATTTCAACTAGGCAGATTTCAGCCCACATCTTAAACATGACTGAGAATCAGGTGAAGCAAGGTTGAGTGCAAGATAAGAAATCAGAGGTCATTTATTGTCGTCATCAAACATCACGATTTCCCACAACCCCCGCTATACCTACAAAGACCAAGCAATACCGCATATCATACACTTATTTCGCCGCCTCGGCGACCAAAGCAGCCTTGAATTCCCTGACAAAAATGTAGACTTCCCAGTAGCTGTTGTACAATGGCGCCGGGGCAATGCGAATAACATCCGGCTTTCTCTGGTCAAAAACAAACCCATCATCGGTCAACTTCTTGAACACAGGTGGTAGCAAACCAGGCTTGAGCAAAATACTCAGTTGCGCACCCCTCTGCTCAGGATCACTTGGCGAGATAATGTTATAAGGCTCTCCCTCTGGTGCATCTGTGAGCAACAAGTGTTCGAGGTATGCAGTGATGTGCAAACTCTTCTCCCGAATCGCCGCCATACTCGTCTTCCGGAACGTCGCCAAACTGGATGTCAAAGAGGCAATATCGACGACACTTGGATTACTCAATTGCCATCCTCCAGCACCAGGCAATGGCTTGAATTTGTTATCCATGTTGAATCGCGAGGTTTTGTCGCCACCGTACCAACCACTCAATCTGTCGACAAAAGAGGGGGCGTCAGGGCCAGCACTGTAATCGACGTACCCGTGTTTCTCGTGGACGAAGAGACCACCGATGGCGCCGGGACCTGCGTTCATGTATTTGTATGTGCACCAAGCTGCAAAGTCAACGTTCCAATCGTGGAGTTTGACGGGTACGTTTCCAGCTGCGTGTGCGAGATCCCATCCTACGACAATTCCTCGGGCTTGGGCATAGGCGGTAATAGTTTTCATGTCGAAGTATTGGCCTGAGTAGTATTGGATCCCAGGTAGGAGAATGAGAGCAGTTTCCTCGGCGTATTTGTCGATGAGTGCGAGGACGGATTCGGTGGTGATAATGTGGGACCCCTTTTCGATTTTGGGACCGATCATTATCATTTCTTCCTTGGGTTCGAGACCGTGCCAGCGGATTTGGGATTCGAACATGTACTGCCGTTAATCAGCACTAATCTCTTTATAAGTAGAGAGAGGAATCCGAAGCTTACATGATCCGAAGGGAAAGCTTTCCACTCCAAAATGATCTTATGCCTCGTCGCCGTTGGCTTATAAAAAGAGGCCATCAACAGATGCAGATTCATCGACAAAGAGCCCATGACAGCGACTTCCTCGGCCTTCGCGCCAACGATGGGCGCACTAAGGGCAGCGGCATGTTCAGCATAAGATTGCCATTGTGTAAGGGGTGATTCCTCGAGATCAGTGAAATGGCCGTTGACACCAATTGCACCCCACGTATTCAAATGCGCATTGAGGTATTCTCGTGTCGCTCTTGGCTGCAAACCCAGCGAGTTTCCGCAGAAGTATATGCATTGTTCTGATGATTCGTCTTGAAAGTGGAAATTAGAATTTGGCGAAGAAGAGATATTCAACAGGATTTTTTCTCACCGTGTCTTGTCGCAGTCTTGGTCTTCAAACTCTTCTTCGTCGGAATAATAAAATCATGTCTCAAATGGTTCAAAGGCGATTTTACATCGAGAGCCTTCGCATATTCCTCTGAATTTGCCCCAGCAGGAAAACCGGGTTCAAGGTAGGTTGGTAGTTCGTTAGAGCCCATGATAGCGATAGAAGGCGGCTGAGAGTAAAAGTCGTCTGTAGAATACCAGGGATGCAATGGCATGGGAAAAATGAGATACCACTGCTTGAGGATAATAAAAAAGCAGTTCTGGCCAATGTTTGGCGTTGATATAATGCTGGCCGGTGGGGTGGGCTTTGTGGCAAGCACGGAGGACGGAGACGGAGTTTAGCTGGGGACGCGCCGGATTGGCAACGCGGCCGGATTGGGCGGTCGTGATGGCACGTCCGTCTTTATCGCCGTGCCCACTTTCGCGGTATCCATCGAAAACACGGACGTCGTCTGAAATGTTTGTCAACAACCATCATGAGATGCTTTCAGGTCCATTTTTCTTACTCAATACTCTCCCAGAAATGACGCGTTGGGCTCGAATCAGATATCCATTATCCACTGTCAAGCTTGGCCAGACTCCCCATTCGACCTTGCACCATCACATGTATACAAGGGGACATCTGAGAAGCCTCCTCCGCCTCTTTCGAGAGAGGAATTCGTGATGGAGCTGTGGGTTTGGCACGAAGTTACGTGATATGGAAATATACTGCTCAAGAAGCTCCCACTCGAGGTATCTCCGTTCATGTTCAGTTCTTTTCCTTCAACCCATTCTTGACGACTTCGCTTTTTCAAAAAGATCATCCACAGCACTGGAAGTGCACGACAGTTACATCACATAATGTTACCGCCACTCAGCATTGATCTGTCTGCTTTCGACATTTCCTCGGAAAATGGTTTCTTGCCAAAAGAGCCACCTCTCACTCATCTTGGAGATAATTACTATCAGCCATGGGAGGACCTCGTATCAGACTTACCTTCGCTAATTAAGAATCGTCAAGTCCGGACGAAAGTCAGCGAATTATCCGTCCTTGCAACCACCAATCTCTTCACGGAACCACAATGGCAGCGCGCATATATGATCCTCGGTTTCCTGACACACGCCTACATCTAGTCAGGCACACTCCCATCACAAACACTCCCACCACAAATATCAATACCATTTCTCGTTGTCGCAGATCACTTCGACCTTCCCACCACAGCCTCTTACTCCGCCACCAATCTGTGGAATTACGCGCCCCTTTCTCCGGGATTAGATCTATGCCAACCAGAGAATCTGCAATGTCTGGTCACCTTCACCGGAACAAAGGATGAAGAGTGGTTCTACCTGATCAGCGTAGCAATGGAAGCACGCGGCGGACGCATCGTGAAAGAAATGCTCGCAGCGCTAGATGGCGCTCGTAGCGACAAAGCCGACGTGGTGGCAGCCGCTTTGATAGAGTTTGCAGAAACAATGAAAGAGTTGGGCGTTTTACTTGCGCGGATGTACATGCACTGCGATCCATACGTCTTCTATTACGATATCAGACCCATGCTCGCCGGAAGCAAAAACATGGCGCATGCGGGCTTGCCAAAGGGTGTCTGGTACGACGAGGGCGAAGGAAAGGGCCAATGGCGGGAATACAGTGGGGGCAGTAACGCGCAGAGCAGTCTTCTGCAATTCTTCGACAGTGTCCTGGGCGTTGAGCATAAAGCGACCGGTGAAACAGATTCGAAGAAGAAGCAAGGATTTCTGCAGGAGATGCGGAGGTATATGCCATCGGGCCATGCTGCTTTCCTCTCCCATATCACGAAGGAACCTTCTCTGCGTGACTATGTGGTGAAGCAGCCGGTTCACAGCCTCGTTACGTCGCCATACAACGCTGCTGTGATGCAATTCGGATTGTTCCGCGATATCCACATCCAGATTGTTACGCGATATATCATTCTGCCGTCCAAGAATCCGCGGAAAGAGTTGCCAGCGGAGTCGGGAGTGAATCTTGCAACGGCAAGTCTGGTGAAGACGAGTGTGAGCGTTGAGGAGTTGGGCAGGAAAGAGGGAGGTGGTAATGCATTAGAGTTGTATGGGACGGGTGGAACTGCGTTGATTCCATTTTTGAAACAAACGAGGGACGAGACGAATGATGCTGCGATGGTATGAGGTGATGAGTTGAAGTTGCGAGAGTATTGTACTAGCTGTGTGCTTGAGCTTGCCTGGTTAGTTTTGCCTATTATCTTGAAGGCTTTATACCAATTTGACTAGTTATTCTTGAGCTTTGGAATGGTCGTTATATTGCATTTTGCGTGCCGAGTCTTAAGATTCGCGATCGATTGGTTGTAGGCATAGAGCTCTTATTGGACGTGTCAATCACAATGTGTGCAACAAAGTCCCCACATCAATGCCATGATCCTATGCCCCGAATTTTGAAACAGGATTTGCTCCTATAAGACAAACAAGGCCAGCCTGGCTTTGGATTGATCATCGAGCATAGCTCCGAGGCTCGAATATCCTGCGTAATAATGTCCGTAAATGATTTCAAATACATCAATGCGAGTATTACTGCTATTCTTCCTAACCAAATTGGCCTCCTTTCGTCCATCGCCGCTTCCTTCGTGTTTTCGAGGGAAAAGATCCGGCTTCTTTCGAAATGTAGAGGTAAAAGTAGGAGGTAGGAGGTGATCGCGTACTAGGAGACGGGACATGGGACTATTGAAGAGATTAGCGATTGGGCTGATGGAGGCGTCTCGAACCTTGAGTTGAGTTCTGCCGAAAGTTGGCAAGGGAAGCTGTCCTATATAAAATACTTGCCATCAATGGCACGCGAACGGGTCCGTCTTATTCCCCTGGCCGACTCGTGTTTTGTCTACGACCGGTTAATCATCATCAGAAGCGAGCAGCCAGGGAACTATGGAGTTGTTAGTAAGTAGATAGCCTGGGGTATCTAAGAGGCACGAACGAATGGATCCTTCTGGACCTTCTTCCCATGAGTCTAAAAGAGCGATGTCTTCTGCGAGAGCAAAATCCCGCACATCGGCATTTGAAGCCAGGTGTTCAGGCTTCGTTGCTTTCACAATCGGCATACGACCCCTCTGCAGGCTGTAAAGAAGGAGGACTTGTTGTGTGGTTTTGCCGTATTTCTCGGCGACCGAGACAAGTTGCGTATGTACATGTTTCTTATTTTGGAGGATGGCACTGTAGGCTTGGATAGCGATCCCATGAGCTTTGCAAAACACCTCCATCTCACGCTGTTGACACCAAGGATGAAGCTGCAAGTTGAGACCCTTAGTTCATATATAATAATATTGGAGGAGTGTAACGTACCTCTAATTGGTTTATCGTTAGGAGGAAATTTCCCGGAGAAGTTTTGCAAGTCTACAGTCTGCTGCACGCTGAAATTGCAGGTACCTATGCGTTTTATAGCCCCCTCTTCAGCCAACTGCTCAAGTGCTTGCCAAGTAAAATGTCTATTGTCCACACTCTCTCCTGGTCCATGGATCAGAAAGTTATCGACATAGTTGAGCCCCAGAAGTTGAACAGACGCTCGGGCCGAGGCATATGCTTTTTCGAAGGAATCAAAGTTCTTCCTCCACCCTGCCGAAATCTTGGTCGTGACAATTATTTCATCATGTTGAACAGTGGCATTCCAGTCCTTGATACCTCAGGCATAGTGCACGTGATAGATGCCAAGGAATGCATTGACATGCATATATATGCATGCAGATGCTACGGAAAAAACAGCACACACAGCGAGAACTCAATTTTTGGAATTTACAGAAGTATCATCTAAGGATCATCAAAACACCTCTGCCAGTGGCCGCTCCGGCCTCTAGAGGCCATCGCGCGTCCCTCAGCGTCGATGAGATATCTCTAGAGTCGCCGTCGCGGCCACGGCAGAGCAAGCAGACGAATACATGAGCAAGCTACACGAACGATGCGTCCACCAAAGACAACAGCAACCATCTAGTCACTATCTCCCGGCTAGTCCATCACCCCAGATGACACTGCAACGCTCCGAGTCGACGAGTCACTGCTAGAACGGCAATACCTTCAACACAACTCAAACACCAGACGCCCGGTGCGCAACAATCGGCACCACACACCACTGCAACGACTAGACAACCTCTCCCAACGTCTTGGCAAACCGTCCTGCTACAAGCTGTTGCCCAGAGCCTTGAGCCTCTCCCCAAACTGTTGCCTCCCAGTTATGGCATTGGCAAGAGTAGGTGCGCGACACAGTAAGTAGTAAGGACGCATAGAAGGAGCCTATTGGCGGCAAATCCCCTCCCTGTAAGCTAGCAGACGTAGCCTTGAGCCTCTCCCCAGACTGTTGCGTCCCAGTTATGGCATTGGCAAGAGTAGGAGCGCGATATAGCAAGCAGGGAGAGCGACTAGCAGCAGATAGGCTCCGACTATAAGACGACAGGTCTACAACACAATCGGTGCGACACGATACGGCAGCTGCTAGAGAACCTCATCTACTATCGTCTCCGCAAACCGTCCTGCTGCAAGCTGATGTCCAGAGCCTTGAGCCTCTCCCCAAACTGTTGCGTCCCAGTTATGGCATTGGCAAGAGTAGGTGCGCAACACAGTAAGCAGTAAGGACGTATAGAAGGAGCTTATTGGCGGCAAATCCCCTCCCTACAAGCCAGCAGACGTAGCCTTGAGCCTCTCCCCAGACTGTTGCGTCCCAGTTATGGCATTGGCAAGAGTAGGAGCGCGATATAGCAAGTAGGGAGAGCGACTAGCAGCAGATAGGCTCCGACTATAAGACGGCAGGTCTATAGCACGATCGGCGCCATACAATACGGCAGCTACCAGACAGCCTCGTCCACGGGCATACCCGGAGTATCACACCCAAGCAGCGAAATCACGACTACGATGGTTACTATTGTCTCCAGCATCACACAACCAAATACACCGCCGCATAGGAATCTGGTGCAAGGCAACTTTCACAAGCAGAAACATACTTAGGGAACCCATTGGCCTTGAGGGATAAGGCGAAACAGATAGACAAAGCTGAGCATTAGAGGGAGACTGTAGGTAGAAGGATAGCGAAACACGAGGCATTGCCTCTTGAGTCTACATAGCACAGATATACTAGCAGAATAACCAGTATCTACAAGAGCCAGCGGGCATTTGGAGATACTGGTTAAGGGAAAAGAGGGAGGACGGAGGGGACAGCTGGTCTTGTTTCAGTGAACGGGGCGAAGTGGGGCGCGGTGGATTATATAATCTATCACGTGTCGGCTGTCTGATGAAGTCCTCCTAACCGGACATAGCTGCGTGATTAAGCGGCTGCAACCGAGTAGGATAAAATCAATCAATCAATCAATCAATGCAGATGCTACGGTGTACTTAACCTACCCGTCGCCGTGAGCCTCCAGAGTGGCAGAGTAGCAATTCTGAGCTTAGTGAGTCGTCTAGAATAGATAATATAGAGGAGGGCGATGTGGATGAAGAGTGATACGTACAGTTACGAAATTTGTTATCAAGAATCGGAGTTAAGGTTGTAAATATACGTTTTTTGAATATATTCCGGTCTATTACGGGACGGTAGCTGGAAAGACGCAGCATACTCGTAGCCAAAGATTGTTTAGATTCAGTTAAAGAGTGAAGGTATCTACAAACAGAGAACCTCAATGAGGTTCTTTCTCTATACTAGGCTCAATCAGGCTTAGGCTCTTAGCCTATACCAACCATGGGCCATGCCCATAACATTACCCCCCTCCTTACCGGGTGTGCAGGACTAAAGAGGGTGTGGTAGGTGGGATAATCAAACAGACAAACGCCATACATCGCTTCTGCCAGCTTGTAGCAGATTCGAAGGCGCTGGCCACCGCTACTCGGTTTCTTCGGGCCCCTGTTTGAGCTCCTATATCTTCGCCGACACCGTCGCCCTTGCCATACTCTGCCTCGAAGCGGTCTAAGTCCTCGACTTCTGTGAATAATGAACGTGGCTGCCAATCGGGATCTGCATAGCCTTTCCATTTGATTAATAACTGACGAACCCAGCCTCGCCCAACCCGTTTCTTCTCTGCGCGAAGTATACGTTCTACTTCAAACTCAGCCTCTGTTTCTTCGGTTTGAGGCACTAATGGTGGCGGCTGGGTATCATCGGATTCTTGTGAGGGCAGTGTGTCGGTTGCGGCTCGGCGGAGTAGGTCAACGTGGAAACGGTTATGGATACCACTTGGCAGGTCAGCCAGCTCGTATACCATCGGGGAGATCTGGTTCTCGACAGTGTATTTGGCTTGCGTCCACGACAGTTTCTTTGATAGCTGCGGAGTATTGATATTCCTAAGGTTCAACCAGACTTTGTCGCCCTTTTTTAACGTTTCGGCAGCTTGACGTGACCTGTTGGCGTCGTTCTCCATCTTCTGCTGGGACCAGGCCATCGCTGCCTGTGCATATTCTTGTGCCTCTTCTATTCGTTGCACAAAGGTCTCGGCATCGGCTGTTGGTGAGTTACTGGGTGAGATTCGTTGTACTTTCTGGATTGGTTCCGCATGGTAGCCGTGGGTTAGATAGAATGGACTCATCCCTGTGACTGAAGAGTCACGATTGTTCAGTGCTAACATAGCCGTAGGTAGTAGCGTTGGCCAGTCTAGTTGGGAGTATGCGATGAAGGCGCGGAGATAGCGTAGAACTTCCTGGTTCATGCGCTCGGTCGCGCCATCAGTCTGTGGATGAAAGGCTGTAGAGAGTCTCTGCTCAATCTTTGTAAGTTCGCAAAGCTTCCTCCAAAAACGACCTGTCCAATTGCTGCCTCTGTCCGACGTCAATGCCATGGGAAATCCGTGGTAGCGATAGTGGCATTGTAAGAACCTTTTCGCGCACTCTTTGGCGCTCATTGTAGTCATAGCCTCCAACGTAACACTTTTGAGGAGGCGATCTGTGATAACCATGAGGTATTTTGGGCCGTTTTCCTCCGCGGGCAAATCAGTCATGAAATCGATTGATAGCTCGCTGTGGAAGCGGGCCGGGATTGGAAGTGGTTTCAGAAGACCTCGCTTCTTATCACGCCATATTCCTGTTCTCCCACATACGTCGCAATTACGTACAAACTGCCGGACTGTCTTGTATTGTTGGGGCCAAAAGAAACTTCTGGATAGAATCGCAAGCGTGCTATCTCTCCCTGGGTGTCCAGTAACATGGGAATCGTGAGTTTGTTGGACCAGCGTTGTTCGCAGCGGTTCCCAATCTGGTACCCATAGGATCCCTCTTCTCGTGACCGCGCCGTGGTCGTCTACTTCGCATTCGGGTAGCTGTACCGACAACTTGAGCTCTGGAGGAAAGGAACGTTCGCCAGTGACTATAGCCGTATGAATAGCTTCGTAGGATTGGTCCTCTGCTATTGCGCGATCCCAGAGAAGTTGTAACTCTGGTTTCTCGAAAAGATCGCATCCTTTTGCAACTGACCGGTTTTGACCGTACCTAGTAGTGGACCGGTGTTGACCGTTTTCGGCAGTCAGCTGGTGTCGACCGTCCAGTCCAGTATTTTGCTGGGGCTCCCGTATAACGTCCCATGTACTATTGGATGTATTCGGTGTATTGACTGGGCAGATAAGGGCTTGTATTGCGATTGTTTCGGTCGTCCTCTCGGAAAGAGGAGGAAGCCATTCGTCCTTGATCAACTGGGCCACTCGCCCTTGTAGTCTCTCGTCGTTCTTGTCATGTGGCATATCTTGATGTCTTCTTGATAGTGCGTCTGGTCTTTGCGCTAGTTTTCCGGCGCGAAATTCCAGCTGGAATTGGTACTCAGATAGAATTAGCGACCATCTTGCTTGTCTCTCTGACAAACGCTGCGCTGTCATAAAGTAGCGGAGATTCTTGTGATCGGTAAGGACTTTGAAAGGTGCTGCAACACTGCGTAGTTCTCCTCTCCAGTGTTCAATGGACTTGATTACTGCCAGTAATTCTTTATCGTGGATCTCGTAGTTACATTCAGCCGCAGTGAGCTTGCGGGAGAAGTATGCTACTGGTCGTAGTTTTCCTTTCATATCCTTCTGCGACAACGTGCCTCCCAGCGCGTAGCCAGAGCAGTCGCACTCGAGTACCGTATCCAGGTCTGGATTCCAGTGAGCCAGTATTGGGCCGGAGATGAATAGCTCCTTCAAGACTTGAAAGGCGTTCTCATGTTCTTTGTTCCAGACAAAAGCGACGGCCTTCCGTGTTAACTTGATTAAGGGGTCGGAGAGCTCTGAGAAGTTGTCGATGAAGTCTCGGTAGAAATTTGCAAAGCCTAGGAAGGAGCGTACGCCTGTGACATTGACTGGAGCCTCCCATTCTTTAATCGCGGCAACTTTCTCTGGGTCGACTTTGATCCCTTCTCCTGCAGTGATAATGAACCCCAGATATTTGACCTCCTGAACAGCAAACTCGCACTTGCTTAAGTCTAGCCGAAGTCCAGCAGTCTTGAGCTTGGCAAGAATTTGGTTAACATTAACCATGTGATCCAGATAGTCGCCGTCGCTCCATATCAAGACATCGTCCATGTAGGCTGAACAGCAGATATCTAGGGATTCCCGTAGGACTCCGTTGATGTATCGTTGAAAGCTCGCGGGTGCGCCAGCTAGTCCGAAGGGGGTAACTAGCCATTCGAATAGTCCAAATCGAGTGCGAAAAGCCGTTTTCCACTCATCGCCGTGCTTGATGCGGAGCCGATGAAATGCCGCTCTGACGTCAAGTTTGGTGTACCAACGCGCTGTTGCTAGATTTCGTAGGGTTTCTCGGATTAGTGGCAATGGGTAGCGGTCCGATCGAGTGATTCGATTCAGTGCCCGATAGTCTACACACATCCGAATGCCTCCACCTGGTTTCCTTACAAATAAGACTGGGGCTGCCGCTGGTGAGTTGCTGGCGCGTATCCAGCCCTTGTCCATATAGTCCGAAAGTGTTTTTCGTAGGACTAATAGCTCTTCCCTCGACATGCCGTATAATGGGCCCCAAGGAACTTCTGCCTCGCGACCTTGTTCATCTCGTATCAATTCGATAACGTGATCGCGACCCTCTTGATGGGGCGCGATCTCTCCGTCTTCGTCGTCGAGAAAGGCATCAGCATGCTCTGCTATTTCTTCTGGTATCTCTTGTCGGATTTCTTCCTCAGTCTTTCTCTGTTTTCTTTCTGCTAACTTGCTTAGGGCCTTGTTGATATCCGACATCGAGATAGCCAGCACTTGTGTACCATCCGGTCCATCTCTTCTCAACCGTCGCTGGGCCCTTCCAACAATAGCTGCAAATACAGATCCTGACACTAGACAAGCCGCCCGCACGTGAGCGAGCCGGTCTCGCGCTTTGGTGTTCTGTTCTAGCCACCCCTTTTCTCTTACCGTGATGCGCTGGGATCCTTGACCAATAAGCAGCTTTCTCTTAGCTGCTATATATCGCACCCAGTTTCTCTCTGCCCATGCCTTGCCTAGGATAATAGGGAAGCTCAATCCTTTCACTATATACCCATAGACTCGCTCTGCTCGACCATCAATGTCGATCGTAGCGTAGGTCATGTGCGTAATACGGAGGTCTTCTCCGTTCTCGTGGCTCTCTTTAGCCAGTGCCAATTGTTTGGTGTCAATCGGGATGCGCGGTAGACGATGTGTTTGGACACTCTTCTCGCTGAAAGCAGCATAAGGGAGGCAGCCGTTATCAAAGAAGGATTCGGTGAAAGAAGTTCCATTGATCAAGGTATCTATCAAGAAGGGTGTACTTTCCATCCTATCCTTTGCTGCTTTGATTTCTCTTATGCCTGGTAGCTTTGTAATGTCTTCGCCATGTACATCTACTTCAGACCCTCGTGCGCGACGATGCACAAGGGTAGCTAGTTTTCCGACTCTGATGAGGCTTCCTGTAGGGAGTCATCGGTATGCTGTGTGATTACCGCAGTGACCTGAGTCTTTGGACGTGTTGCTGGTCGGAATTCGCATACGTTCGGGTGGTGCTTGGGCTTCTTACAGCGCCCGCATTTGCCCGCTTGTATAAGTGCCAAGAACTCTGTTTGGGATCGCCATTTCGCTCTAGGTCGTCGGTCCTTCTTCGCATCCTTTCCGAGTGTATCGATCCGAGCTATCAGTGCTGCGATCTGCGCTGAAAGGGCGTTGATGCCAGTCATTTCGACATCGCCTTCTGCGTCACGACTGACTGTTTGGGGTGATTGTGGCCTCCCTCGAGTCGTTGGCGTCTCCTTATCCGTACTTGGATAGCGGCGTTGGTGGAATAGAGCCTCTGTCTTCGTCGCGAAGTACTGTACATCTTTTACGTAAGTGTCGTAGTCGTCCCTGGACAATCGCACTGATTTCAAGGTCTGTTGGAGGGAGTAGTTGAGCGCGTTGTTCATGATAGTGATCTTTGAGGCTCTTTGCGGCGCTAGGGATCCAGCTTGCGATGTCAGTTGTTCGAACTGCTGGCGGAAGTCTTCGAACGGTTGTCTGCTGCCTTGGCTAATCTTGTTCAGCTCGTCGAGAGCTTTAGCTTCCGCTTCATGATCTAAGAACTTGTCGTCCATATGCTTGATAAAGGACTCGGGTTCGTAGTTGTCATGTTGCTCTCCATTGCTTAGCCATTGGATGACGCGTTGTTGTTTCTCTGTCGGAAGCCCGTTGAAGATGTTCGCGCATATTCCTTGATTGCTTCCAAGCTTCCCATTTTCAACAGTGATTTTTGTCTTGATCTGCCATCTGAACAGCGTGTAGTTGTCTCTTTTCCCGTCCCATTTAGGCCATGCAATAGCTTTTGCACCGGTGTTCCCATCAACACTGACTGCGGTCAGAGCTGCCACCAATTGTTGTACGGTGTCAGGCGAATTTGCTCGAGCCATTGAGAGTTTGTCGATTCCTTGCGTAATGCTCGCGATTGGGTCGTCGTCGGTAGTAGGGGTGTAGGTTGTAGGAGTCGATAGGGTACTGTTGCTACGCATCAAGTACACCTAGGTTTGTAAAGGACTGAATCTATATTACGGGACGGTAGCTGGAAAGACGCAGCATACTCGTAGCCAAAGATTGTTTAGATTCAGTTAAAGAGTGAAGGTATCTACAAACAGAGAACCTCAATGAGGTTCTTTCTCTATACTAGGCTCAATCAGGCTTAGGCTCTTAGCCTATACCAACCATGGGCCATGCCCATAACACGGTCAACTTTTGAACAAGAACTGAGATCTATATACAATCCTTTCTACACCAACGCCACCACCTTCAATTCAGGCGATTGTAGGCTCAAAACAACCGGGAAGTTATAAAAATTCTAAGTACTTAACAGTATTAAGTTCTGTCCGGGCGATCTCTAGCGATAAGCTTAGGAGTAACGTATATTCTGTTGTGGTAAAATATGGGGAAATAACAGGGTTTAATTCAGGGTCTAGTATCCGAGCGCCAGACAGTCTATTCTAATACCTCAACTTCAGAGCTAGCTGGAGTGAGTAGCACCTTACCGTTTTAGGCGAAATATTATTTGTTAAGAAGCCCTGCAAACGCTGAATGCAACGCATTCAAAATCATTATAATCCGATCAGTACGAGGTTACTGAACAGGGGCGGGAAGTAGAGGACCATTTTGACAACGGGTAAGGCTGAAGATTCCGCCTTGCAGCCGTTAGGGTCTAAACAACACCTCGAATTCCAGCAATCTTCCTAATAACGCAACCTACAAAAGGTCAACTCGCCTAATTTCGGTATGAAAAGATGCGCAATACTTGGAAACCCGTTTATTAAAGTCTATTACAAAGTAGCGATGTATGATGTCAAAAGTGTGTGAATACGAGTGGAAATGAATGAATGCATAATGTCTAGAATACAGAGACTGAAGCTGCTTATGTGGGCCTTAATGAGGCTGTTTGCAGCGATACAAAGAGAGAGAGAGACATCAAACCACAATCCATAATCCACGTTCCATCTATGTGTATAAATATACTGGTGGTTGAGAGCAGAAAGGAGTTACGAGGTTATACCGAGAACCCGAGAACGCTAACGAGATCTATCAATCTAGCTACTATCTTCATCTACAACACCACCATCAAAAGCTATATCGTCGTCAACAACGTCCTCATTCTCATCCTCACTCTCGCTAGAGTCCTCCTCCGAAGCGCTTACGTTCTCTATAGCAGCCTTACGTCGCTCCCGATCTTTCTGCTTCTCTCTACGTACAACTCCAACCCTAGTTTGGTTCATATTCTTGAGTTGACGCTCCTTCTCTGCTTGCCTATCCTTCCACGCCTCATCGAGGATTACAGTATCACCGAGTTCCTTCTTTACCCACTGTTCCATCATACTCTCTGGCCAGGCGTAGAACTGATCGGCCTTGCGATCATCATGGTAGAACACCTCATTGACAGACATTAGGACTTCTGGATTGCCCTTGAAGATCTCGAGATTCTGCGCCCGCTTCATTGCTTTTGCCATTATAGACTCTCCTCTCTCGGTGACTCGTACAACTGGCTTGCCTAGGGCCACTGCAAGTTGTCTAAATCCAGTATCTTTCGTACTCGCGGCATTGGCAAGTGCAGCTTTTCTCAACTCCAACTTTGTAGGCTTCACTGACACCCTAGGGTTCTTGCCTCGCTGCGAAGGTGAAGGTGAAGCTGAACTCGACGACCTTGTAAAGGTAGAGTCATCGTCGAAATCGTCCTCCTCGTCGCTATCCGAACCCGCCATTCTAGAGATTGACTTCGCGCCTCTCCCGTCCGCCAACCGATCACCTAGTAATTGTCCGATAGCATCCATATTCTCTGGTAGCTTTGACTTGAAGCGGAAGCACTCTCTGTACTTCTTGTAGTGTGCCTTCATCGTCTCTACGTCATTCACAAGGACACCTGGCTCGATGTGAGGATAATCGCGAAGAACGCCATTCTCGCGAGTCTCATTTCGAGTCCACCCAGAGCAGTGACCCGGGTTGCCGTAGTGAGCGCAATATGCATTCCAACTGTTCTTTATCGTCTGCCACTTGCTAACCAGTCTCTCTTTTGTCATAGGCGGAGCTGCCGGGTTTGTCTGCGCTTGATCTACTCCAATACAAGCGTTATTGTATGCCTCATCCTTCCAAGAAGCGCCATTCTGTAGACCACAGTTCTTTGACTCTACAAAGGAATCAATCATGGCAAGGAGGGTCGGTGAGTTCCACGGATAATTCGCTTGCTTCTCCTTCCTTTTCGACGCTGATGACGAAGGCGTAGGCGTAGAACTCTCACTACGCGTAGGAGTCTTGTCTCTAGCCGCAAGGCTTCGAGCAGGAGTAGATTCGGTTGCTGACCGCACTGAAACGCTTCTATCTCGCGGTTATATACTTGGAGATTGTATACTTGGAGGTTGTATACTTAGAGGTTGTGTACTTGGAGGTTGTGTACTTGGAGGTTGTGTACTTAGAGGTTGTGTACTTAGAGGTTGTGTACTTGGAGGTGTAGGTGGAGGGAACGGCGATGTAGGACTATCGAGGGCGCCGGTAGGGTCCGGATAAGTCGACCGCAATGCTGGGTCTATTGCAGTATCTTCTTTGGCTTTCTTCTTATTCTTGCTAATACTTGGTATAGCAGTAGCAGCCCTTTTTCGAGGCTGTTTTTGAGGCTCCTCCGCGGGCTTTTGGGAGCCATTTTCGGCGCCCTCTGGCGACGTAGAACGCCCGCCAAAGGGTACGGTTGATTTGCGATCTCTAGAAGGGCGGGTCATTGTATAACGCAAGGTGTGTAGTATATCAAAAGTTACGATATTGGTAGTGATGGTGATAGCTAATAACTTATTAGATTTTATGAGGTTGACGCCATAAGTACGACACCAAGAAGCTAACTATATACGCTCACCGCCGTACTATGCGGGGCATTAATTATTCTGTTCAATTCTGCATATTCTAGCTGCATATTGCGCTTTTGAACACGTCAATGAATATGCGCGGCCAATATGCATTATGAGCGGCCGCGCTTAAAATCTCCATATTTGCATATTGCATAGAGTTCTCGAACACCCCCTTACCAGCGACAGACAAAAATTCTTCGACATACGAACATGCCCTCATTGAGATTTTACCAAAGTGGCCAGGTAGACAGGGGTGTGTTCGGCGGGATACGTGAGGTTCAGCCGCATTGGGCTTCTTTCTTAAGATCCATATTTTGAAATCAAGTCGCCTTAAAGTTGGGAGGATAATGGTTGGTTTTGATTTTAGTAGCCCTGTCTACCTGGCCACCTTGACAAGTCAATGCGCTACTCAGAAGTGCTCAAATCCAGCACGTCAAAGAACTTCACAAAGTCTTCGCTGACCCAGACGTAATGAAATACTAGTTCACCGCCCATCATACCACGCCCAGACGAACAGAAGAGTAGCTCGAAAAGATGACAAGGTCGCCCAAAGTGGTATCACCAACTCCATAATCTCACACAACGCCATCACAATCGGAAAAATTTGGATTTGGGCTCCAAGGCACACATCAAAACTTACTAAGCTACCAAGAAGTGAGATTAGGTTTCTGCTTACAATGCTGACTGTGCTTGATTATCTTGTGAATACGCTTGGTTGTGAGAGCATCACTGCCGATGTTGATCTGAGGAATGATGCAAGTGTTGGGCTTCTGATAAGACCCAGGTTTCGCATTATTGAGAGAAGAGAGAACACTTTTCAGATTGATGTGCAGCGAATGGACAATCTTGCGGGTGCCTTTGAGAGTGGTTCTGGTGTTTTGAGATAATATCCCTGCGGTTACATATCGAGATTTGGACTCTCTTGGAGGGACACAATTAGCCCATTCTTTGTGCAGTAGCTCCGACTAAGTTTCTCGAATATGGTCACCATGGAAACCCTTGAATCGGTTTCGAGCCTATTCCGATCGCCTGCTGGGTACCTAGATCTCACCATAACGGTAGGTTTGCTGATGAGAAGATTTATGGCCAATATCATTCACGTAAGACATTAACAGCGGCCAGCTGCACAGAAGAGATGCAATCAGATAGGGGCTAGAAGATAACATATCCTAAGTTAACAAATTTTCAATGATGGAGTGAACAAGAATCGGCATCTTTCTGGAGTTTAGCGGTATCAATGTCAGCGTAGAGACTGGAGACCGTTATCATGAGACAAGATGTGCGACGCCCGTGATTTAACTTCTCTCTAAAATTCAGCAACCGATGCTCACAGGTACTATAAACTCGTCTATTGTAGATGTATATGCTAAGACATTACAAGGCCGTCGTCAGTTTACCATAATAACGTTAGCTCAGTTCCTTCTGAAACCGTGCGCATGAAGTTCATGGGGTAATATGGAGGTCGGCTTCTCTAACAAACCCTCAATGTCAGCTCGTCTGCCCAAAATCGATGGCCTTGGCAAAGGACGGCTGTATAAATATTGTCTATTTGGAAATGCTTAAAAGAGAACGTCGGGAAAGTAGTAGAAAACCGAGAATTTGACTTATATCAAATTGGGCGGCTCTGGATCGCTGGACGATCCCGCCATATCATTCAAGGTGGATTGGCTGAGATTGTAATCGAAGGTTCGGAGAGTCGTGGTCCTAAAAGTGGCTAAACTACACCTTCCTCCTCCTCATGAACAACGTTACTCATCGGGGCAGGTCGGGCGTCACTTCTGATTTCCGTCATGTGCAAGCTGACTACTGCACCGAGGGTGGCTACGATAGCACACGTCCACCAGGAGAGTCCAGAGTATCCGGTTTTGATGCCTGACGAATGTATCAAGCCCGCCACGGTGGGTCCGAAGGCACGAGCCAGACTCGCAGCAGCCATAGCGAAGCCGTTTAGAGTTCCCAATACCTTGTTGGATGGAGCAGATTTGGCCAGCATAATGGATAGCGCCGGATAAGAAAAGGACTGCGCCGTGACCTTCCATACCAGGACCGCAAGTATGGCGTCTCAGCAGACTTTGAGAGAAAAGCCATAATGAAGAATGGAATAGATCCACAGTATGTGAAAGGTCGATATGGATAGCTGCTATGAGATACCACCCTGCTGTCTCGGGGGGAAAATTATTGTCGGATGGAGAGCATCGAGGTGGGTGGAAAGATAGAGTCAAGAGTAGGTGAATCCGGAATTCGATCTGGTGGGAAGGCTTGGCTATATAATAAATAGTCGAATTTGGGAGCCTTCACGCCTCTTTTAGTAGGTAGATGCTCGCCGCAAACCAAGAGACAGAAAGGTGAAGTTACGCTGACCGGTACATCGGGTTCGGGGGTCTCTAGCGTAACTGAACGCCACACAGACGTCCGGGTGGCGTGTAAGAATGGACTAGGATCATATCGTATTGTTGGAGGCGCAGCAGCATTCGGCACATCTTCGGCTTTGCGCGTCTTCGACACGTCCTTCAATCCCCCAGCGTCCCTCGGACTTGCCACCATTGCGACTCTTTGATATACTCTCTACTACTTTCTCTTACAGTTGGCAATGGCTGCGCTCAACGCGGAAATTATCGCAAAGTACCCTATTGGCGCGCGACTTGACGAGTTTCGCCTTCTCCTCGGGTCAAGATGCGATGAGTTGGGCATTTCTGGTATCGACGACCAAAGATCACGTATTGCCCAGCTGGTGGGGGCATCTAGTAGGACACACTGAGAGCATACATCAGGAGGATAGCTACTAACTGAACTAGACACCAAGGATCTGGCACTCGAACTGGTCCTCGCCTTGCAGACGGCTCCGCTTGCTCGTGCCCTTCCCTCCCACAACGGCCCTGGAAGTCTTTTACAAGATCTCTTTAGCCTCGTAGTGCATATCCAATCCAAAGACTTTGACGGCAGATTGTTTATTCCTCTCTACGATCACATCGACAGTCATGCATCCGATCAAGATATTTGCGCTGCGCTCTTTGCCGTTCTTGCAAGACAGGCATCAACACCACCAACGATATTCAACAAACTCGTCCTCGACACACCTATCAAATCCACTTCCTCCTCCCAGCGAGCCAGCAACGACCAGACACACGACGACATCGATGAGCGCATACTCCAAGAGATAAATGGCTGCGTCTACACGGATACTGAAGGCTTCTACAACAAGTACTTCGAGGACAAGGAGTGGTCAGTTGAGGCGGAGCGGATCGCTCAGGAAGCGAACCCGCGAATTGTGGATGGCCGCTGGACAGAATATTCACAAGTTCCGTCCCAGAATGCTTTTCTTAATTGGTTCTGGAGCTTTCAGCAGAGATTCTTACAAGGAGGCCGCAGCACGTATTACGCGTCTCCAGACCTACCGCTAATCGGCTCCGACTGCAAGCGCAAGCCAGACCTCTTTCTCGCCCCTTCCCACACTTCCAAGCACGGAAAGACATATCACTGGAAGGATGTACGGGTCCTCGGAGAACTAAAGAAAAGCGAAATTCGGGGAAAATACACAGAGGAATTGCTCAGCTTCTGCGGTCACGCACGAGAGGTATTTGCGAGCCAACCCACGCGTCTGTTCCTACACGGCTTCTTTGTTCGAGGGTCCAGCATGGAGTTGTGGATGTTCGACCGATCTGGGCTATACAGCTGCGAGAAATTCAGCATTCACCAGTATCCATATCGTTTTATCAAGATTGTGGCCGGGTATTCTCTGATGAGCGATCAAGAGCTGGGCGTGAACACCCATATCAAAGAGGACGAGATAGGCAAATACATTTTGTTCAAAGGAGACGGGAAGGAGAGGGAAGGACGCCTCTACTTGGAAGACAAACCTATCGCATCTCAAAAGTCGATAGTCTGCAGAGGAACTACCTGTTCCCGAGCCAAGATGCCTGACTCAGAAGAGTGGAAATACGTGGTCAAGTTCGCATGGAGATCGGACAAGAGGCATTCGGAGGGACAACTTTTGAAGCTGGCCAAGGAAAGAAAGGTTTGGGGCGTGGCAGAGCTGTTTGGTCATCAAGATCTGGAGACAATACATGACTTCCGACAAGGACTCCAATTTGGGAAACCGAAAACATTTAGATCGGCCAGGAAAGACTCGATCAACCTGAGCCATTCGACAGCGCAAGGCAGCTTGCTGGCGAAAGGGCTAGAGATAAGCCTGACCAGCGCTTCACCTTCTGGACAGAAACGGAAACGGAGGGAAGCACCCCCAACAAGTCGCAAGCGATCAAAATCGAGCAGCCGCATACGATCAGACATTGGAAGCCAGGTTAAAGAGCAGGTTGACCATGCAGTTGGAGACATCAGCGAGCATGGCCCAGCAGAGCCAAACACGAACAGTCTCACGGCTATTGATGAGGACGACGGGCCGTTCGAGAATCGGATATTCTCCTGTCTAGTCATTTCCCCTCCTGGACGAGCGATTCGCGAGTTCGCTTCTGTCGATGAACTGCTTGAGGCATGTCGCGATGTTATCAAAGGCCACAGATCCCTGTACTGCGACGGAGGGATACTCCACCGCGATATTTCAGAAAACAACCTCATCATCACGGAAATAAAACAGGAAGGAGACTCAAGAGGCAAGCTGATCGACTTGGATCTGGCGAAAGAGCTTGATGGCGGGCCTAGTGGAGCGAGGCATCGGACCGGAACTATGGAATTTATGGCGATTGAGGTTCTCGAAGGTAGGCCGCACACATACCGACATGATCTAGAGTCGCTCTTCTACGTCTTTCTCTGGGTGGTCATTAGCCATCTCCAAAGGACTGGTCAAGGATTGCCAAAGCCAAGCCAGCTTCGAGCCTGGTACCGGGGAAGCTACATTGATATTGCGAACACGAAGAGAGGACATATGGACAAGAAGGCATTTAAAGGCATCACGGCGGAGTTTCTTCCAGTATATGAAGGCCTCATATTGTTGGCTGAAGAGCTACGGGATATTCTGTTTCCCATCAGGGAGGAGTCACTCTTCACAGGAACATATAGTGATCCTGACAAGCTATACCAGCCCATGATTAACGCGTTTGATCGAGCTATTGCAAGACACAAGGATTAGACTTGGAGATTCTTGAGCACTTTATAAATATACTCTGGGAAACTGCACGAATGTATTACACGTGATGTTTCTAATTATCTTTTCAAATCGAGTGGCAAAGACGTTGGGTGAAAGCAGAGTAACATTCTAGAGGCTTCGATCAAAGATCCAACATCCCGAGATGACCCGTGAAACCGTCTTTTCTGAACGATTTGTTAGTGCTAAGATCATGCGGACAACGATGGTCCAAACACAGTCCCAAGTTTCCCGCAAGACGCTGCCGCTGCACACTTCCTTGAAGAGACTGCGTCGGGCACTAATGCCACATGTGCATCATCCCAAGGCCTTGGAAGTTCCACCGCTGGAGAACAAATAATTATGGTGGGTAGCGAGGCAGAATTTCCTGCCTGAGGGACAGCCGCTGACTTTATTCCGTCGTCGGGCACCGACGCATTTGAGCCTGTTTATGCCTCTATCCGGCTAAAACAAATGGAAGTGAGGACGTAGCGGTCGGTGGATGGACATCTCTATTATGCAACTTCCACAGCAGACAACTAAATAAATGCTCATTCTGACACCGTTGATTCCACTCCCTCGTCCGCCACGACGTAGCTCAAATTACCCTTTGATCCAGTCAAGCTTGATCAGAACGTCATTTCAGCACTCCTAGCTCCTGTAAGCAGTCTATTGCCTCCCGTATGTTTCCGGGTGTCCCCGCGTTGAAACGCCTGTGAACACCATCGACGACTCCGTGGGTCTCAGACTCGAACCCATTGCCCACACCGAAAAGTAGCACTGTCGATGCGCGAAGGCGCAAATTCCTCTAATGCTACAGGCGCATTGAAGACTGATTTCACAAGGTCAGACGATACCTTAGGAACAATTTTGCCGACTGACCGTGAAAAGATGGTTTCGATTTGTTTCTAGGGGCGCATCTTCCTGCGTAAGGCAGTTTCCATATTGTTGACAGACGTCCCCTCATCATCCAGAGCATACCGTATATCCTTTCGATCAGCCTTTCCTCGTCTTCGTCGGCTCTCTGGCTCGTCGCGATCCGGATGCGGTTATCTGACCCTTTAGGCTTCTTACGAGTTTTGCTTTGGTTGTTGTTGTTGTTGTTGTTGTCGCGATTGCTACTTTGTTTTCACACATGGGGCATTATACGTATGTTACCTACTTCTAGCTCATCATCTCTTTTCTTCTTGGCACAGCTAGCAGTTTCTGCGGTTCTATCTATACCTAGTAGGCCATCGTTTATTGATTCCGCCACTATTTTTTCATCAGCGGTTAAAATAATATCGATGTTATCAATGAAGAGATATCATAGCTTTCAGTAGTCAGCGTTCATACTCTATAAAGCCGAGATGCTCACATTACTCACCCATCCACAGCCACCTGTCAACTGCCACAATGTCCCTTCAATAATAGTATCACAAACAAATACTATTACGACACCGACCTAGAACCCTGCCAGTTCTCAAGTCTCCTCTTAGTAGGCGCTACAGCTCTGCTCAAAGAAATGAGACCCGTCAATACCGAGGAAACGACCTCAGTAACCAAATACGCCAATGAATCGCTAGACTGAGCAGCGCATACATGCAGAGCAGCGGCACAACTCTGTTCAAGCCCAAAACATTCTGCTTCTCTTGTGTTGCCGGTAATCCCTCAACCAAGACGCCAGGCACTCTTTGCATGTGTATCGGGGTTGAGGGTGGCTAAGCTGGATCTCAGTCATCTGGCCAAACCAGCGTCTGCGTAACCTTCCATCCTGTTTCCAGCGATCTCCATCCCATTCCCAAGGACAGCACTGCGAGTGTCATTTTCAGTCACCACATGTCCAACTATATCAAGGTACGTCTCAAGAGATAAATTTGGTTGCTCGGTTGGTCGCTGATCGTTCCAGTCAGCAATGGAGTCCGCGGGCATCTATGATGAATTTTCCGTCACCTCCGTTAAGGGTACCATTGAGTTATACCTCTCTTGTGGTCTAAGGTAGATATCCAGCCAGCTGACGCAGAATTTGCCCCACATCCGGCCTCGAGATCAAAGGCAAATGCAACAAAGAGGTCAAGAAAGACTTCCGAGCATTGGCTAAAAACGGCGAGTACGCTTCTCCTCTCGGCTACAAATATGAGTTTTACACGAACGTTGATCTGAACATGCACAGCGAAACCAACACGTTCAGGTTCGGCAAAGATAGTGATCTTCGCAATATCAGCATCGCCTATCTGAGTGGGGTTCAAACGTTGAAGTGGCTCAACATAAACAATCAGCTCTTTTCAGCCAACTTTCCCGAATCGAAGACGGTGACGTTCAAATTTGCACACGACAGGTCGGCAAATTGGTCGGACGACCGAGCTCCCGGTACCACAACGCCAAACATGTTGAGCCTCGAATTCAGTTTGCCCGAAAAGTTCCAGGTGAAGGATAAAGGCGTTACGGAAAAGGTTCTTTTCTGGGACAAGGATAATGCAGAGGCACCAGCGCCCTACAAGGACATTGAAATTTCCCTATCTACCTGATCTCAACCTCAGTCTCCCTAGTCTCGACTATTTCCTGACGACCAATTTGATCCTGCCAGGTGCTCACTTGTTCATCGCCGATGAACCTTCGGGCAGCAAAGGTGAGGACTTTGGGCTCTCTATGCCAAGAGACATTTTACTCACTGGGCGAGTTGCAACCGAGTTGAAGACTGTGTGGTGACTGGCTGTAACGGAGGAGGTGCATATTCGTAGCTGAATAGTTCGGAGGTTTGGGTTGATATTGATCAGGTGTGTCAAGGCTACTAGTATCGGGAGGCTAAGTAGTCGATGACATCGAAAGAAGTCATCCCAATAGGCCATCGAATTGGATTGGTGCGGGGCATGGTCGTTTTCCGCCCACGTCGTTAGATCTTCTCCCATCATTTTTCGCCAAGGTGTCATCAAAGAAATAAAAGAAGAAGCGTAGAGACCAGCTTTATTGACTGTGCGGAAGAGATAGAGCTTAATTGCGTTCGAGCATTGGGCCAGGCTTTTATCTTTCAGCTCCCATTCCATCGATTGTGTTGCAGCTAGGCCCTTGATGGCGCCCAAGAGAACAGCTAAGACCTGAGTATGCTGACTGTAGGATTTCACACCAGGTCCGTCCGTGTAAAAGCCATCGTCGAAAGAGTCGACACAATGCCTGCCTTCAAACGTCAGTTCCATCGACCTCCGTACATGTAAAGAGAACTTGATGTGCCAATCCCAAAAAGCATAAATCCTGGAAGTGCGGTCCGCACTATTGACGAGCTGCCTAGATAGGCATGTGTATAGTGAAAGTTTGCAGCGGGACCTCCTGATGGCAAGGCGAAATGCTTGCGGAAAAGCAGCACTTGCCAGAGGGTTTTCAAACTTCATCGTGGATGTCGGGGACCTGGATCTAGTTGGCAGAGGCTCTCCGGGCGGGAGAGATTATTGTGATGGGACTTGTGAAAACGAGTGAAATATGTGTAGCCGGCTGGATACACGCGTTGAAAAACCGAGTGTATATAAATGCAGGGCTTCCACCCTGGCTTTCGAGCCTCGGCCTCGTTGGCCATGAATGAACCGACAGGTGGGAACTTTCGCTCAAGAGGGATGATGGATCTATGATTCTGTGCGGAAGGATTCGCGTCGGTGGAGCAAAACTTGCGGCCCGAAAAGCAACAGCAAACAGCACAACGTGACTGATGCCAGCTCCGATAATTGTGATAATCTCCATACTCTATAGAGGAAAAAGCGAGGAAACTATAGGTTCAAGAATTGCCATCAAAATTTTGATATGAAAAATACGGTCACATGATGCAATAAGGACAAGCGTCGAATGTTTTTCCATCAACCATTAACTTATATTTAACGACCACCAACTAACTGAACCTATCAAACTCTTATTTTCTAGATATCCGACCTGATATTTCTTTGTACTTTCGGTACACACCGGCTTGTAACAGATAACCAGCAACGAAACTTCTTCGCGTCCCATGCGCGCTCACTACGCGACCAACCTCTTGCCTGAGCTCTCTTCCGCATTACCCTCGCTCATTAAATATCAACAACCTGCATCGACTCTGAAGTGTCCTAGACATCCCATTGATCTTAATTTGTATCTCCCAATGCTTAATCCAGGCTGTTAAGCGCATAATGAGGAATCCTTCGAGCCCGACACGCGTTCGAGATGCGATAGACCTCCGCAGCTCTACTTCCAGGCATACAGTCGCTGTCTTGGAGTTGGGCCTGGAGGATGTTTCTCAACCTGAGATGGATGCCGCCGAAAAGAGTTAGGCATGTTCTACGCCAACCGCCTACTTCTACGACAACCATCACCTGGTCAGCGCCAAATTTTAACCAGCAATTCCAAAGCTTGATGGAAACCCCTGAAAGCTCAAGAAAGATTGTCACCTAGCAAATCCATCTACAAGGTGAAAACAAAAAAGCTGCATCAATCACCAATGGGAAGTCGCCTTTCTTCGGCGACTCTTTGTGCTTGTCTTTCCCTCTTGACCATGGCAAACAAGCAAGTGTCTTAGCCAAATAACTGCAGTCTTTAGATCAGGCTTAAAAAGCAGCGGATTCCCCTTCAGTTGTACCACCAGATAAAAACCACAAGGCAGCCTATCGAGCCTTTGAGAACCAAATGACCATGGGGAACCCTCAAGTCGCGAGCGATGAGCGCCAGACTTATGTCAAGTTCCTCCGCAAAGGTACCGAATCGGGATCAAGAAACTCCACGAGGCGAAGAATGCAAGAGCAACTGACGATGACACCGCTGTTCTCCTGGTCCACCAAAGAGGCTGCCCTCGCCAGTTCACTCGGAGACTTCACCCAATATGCTTTATTGGGTCATGTCATTCCTATGCCATTTGATGAATCGGAAGCAGGCTCCGACAGCGCAATGGAGGAGTTATCCCAAGCATCTCAAGGTCTCTCACTCATCGATACGAAGACCGAAACCTCTCGCGATAGTCCACATGGGATAGCAATGCCCACGGGACAGTTGCCCGATGATCTGCCAGCTATTGACATAGATCCCGTCATGCTTCACACCGATACGCCATGGTCCGCCTTCATTTGTGGTTCGCAGGGGAGTGGAAAGAGCCATACGATGTTTGTCGTTTTCCCATGCCCAATGCTCGAAGTGTCAGCTAATTTTGAATAGGTCATGCATTCTGGAAGATTGTCTCATGGAGGACAAAAATATTGGAAAATTAAGTGAGCCACTTGCCGGACTCGTCTTCCATTTCGACAGCATGGACAGTAGCCTTTCTGAAGCCGCCCATCTGTGTTCCCAAGGAATACCTGTCCATGTATTGGTTCCTCCGAGCAACTTTGAGAATTTGAAGAGAAAGTATGCCACCATTCCTGGGGCTGAAAACCATCTCACAGTTGGAGAGCTTTATCTTCAGGATGCTCATTTCAACACCGAGCGTATCAAGCGGTTGATGGCCTTTGGAGATGATAGCGAAAACGCTCCGCTTTACTTGCAGGTGAGATTGGGTATCAAATCGTGTGGCCCCGCGCTTACATTTTGACTAGACGCTGCTGAGAATATTGCGAGAGCTAGCTTTAGCGTCCAAAGGAGCTTCCACCTTTAGCTACTCTACGTTTAAGCAAAAGCTTAACGCAGAGGCCTTCTCTGATAAGCAGAATAGCCCTCTCAAGCTTCGGCTTGACATTTTGGAGAGCTTCATGCAGAAAGACAGATATGGTAATGTCATGACTGGCCTATCAGGCACATCCGATACCCTTCTTGTTGGCAAGCGTGGATTGTTGACTATTGTCGATTTGACCGACCCGACTCTTGATGCTAACACTGCTTGTGTCTTGTTCGACATTGCCTTGGCCATCTTCTTGGAAAAAACTCCATGTGGTAGGATTATTGGGTTAGATGAAGCCCACAATGTACATAAGCTTGACTTAGTAAGGAATCAAACACGATGCTAACATGATACAGTACCTGCACAACGGTGCCGCCTCCGAGAATTTTACAAACAATCTTCTCAAAGCCGTTCGAGAACAACGCCATCGCGCAGCACGCGTTGTTGTGGCGACACAAGAACCTACCGTTTCTCCCAAATTCCTCGATTTATGTTCAATGACATTTGTCCATGGATTCAATTCACCTGAATGGTTTGGAATGTTACAAGCCCACGTTGGTGGCGCTGCAGGTGCATGTGCTGATTTTGCGAAGAAGGGTCGGAGATTTATGGATGAAATTATCGAGCTGGATACCGGAGAGTCGTTTCTTTTTTCCCGAACAGCTTTGCTTGACGTCAAGGACGGTGTTCCGGCCAAGTTGGGGGCCAAGGTAAAGAAGTTTAGGACCCGACAGCGTCTCACTGACGACGGTGGGAGAAGCCAAAACGCCACAGGGCAGGTTGTGGCTTGGGACGGATCATTCGGGGCACGGCATAAGCGTGATGCCTCATCATTCACATGAAGGGGTGGTGGGGGCTTCGGATGCCAAAAGAGGCCACGATGATGGCAGAGGCAGAGACACTGTCGATTGTCGTCAAGGAACTGAACTGCAAATACGGCTTGCTGAGCAACTCATTGGAAAGGCAATCGAGGTCTCGAGCTTGACTCGGTGCCCTTTTACCAACTTCTGATGCTAAATTGTTGACCTTCGCTGTTCTGAGGCCAGTCTTGACAATCACTCTCCATGTCCCTCGAATACTTCATTCTGTGGTCTCGGACACAGGTCCTTCAGAAGGACTTGGGGCAAAGTAACGTATTATTGTAATATTGGCCTGATTCTGCCTGAGTACTAGCCAGAACTTTGAGTGCGAGAATTCTCTGCCCAGAACCAGCCTGGCTCCAGCATGAATGACTGGCGTAACCCCAAGACTGTACGCAGCACCATGATAGCGTGGCATGCATGTATACATTCGATCCGAAGGCTTGAGACGAAGGTAGTTAGCTATGATGTACCTGGTAGAGAGTTTATTCTCAATTTTCTCCGTGCACTACTTCAGACTTCTTCGACACCACTTGTCTCTCTACTCTGATCTCCGCTTGTCCACTGACACGTATCATGTATCCTGAGCTTTCCATTTTCCAGCACTTCCGGTGCAGTACTGCACCGATCAGTCATAAGCTCTCCACTGGTGTTCACATGCGCATACCATGCATCCAACCTCTTATTCGTTTGTACCGCAGCTATTTGATGATACTACCACCGCCGTAGTCTGCCTGGACATCCGTCTCTTGATAGTAGTGAAAGACGGTCCCGTTGCTTACTTCACCATTGGAGCTGTTAGAGGTAGAGCGGAAGATTTGATTCGCGAGAGAGATAGGGACCGGAAGGGGAGGGGACGACATATTGGTTACGTTCGAGGTACTTGGACAGCTGGGTGAGGGGGCCAGCATCTCTTCGCAGACAATACCGCTTGCGGTAATGTCGGTCCCGCTTCACCGACACATCTATCTCACAACATTAAACCACTGCTCTTGGCAATTCAACGCTATATCAACCGTAAGACATAATCAAGAATTACAAAAGCTGCCGAAGTTGATATCTATACAGAATTACCGCCCACCCTAGTGTCGGTACACATGGGTAACCCTACCACCAAAAACCTTATATTCTCGAGCGAGGAAATCTGCGCATCCGAGTTGGTTTACTGCTGAGGAGGTGAAGGGATTGAGGAGACATCAAGTATTGCTGCTGGTGGTGATTTTTCTTTGCAATCATTACGTTGGTGTAGAATTGACGAGCTGGCATTGCGATAGAAACTGATCGTGTGTTTCCTCCTGAGAAACGACATGAGACAGAAATCGTCTTGCAGGAATCTGGGAACCCATACCAGATAATTGTGTACTCTGGTGTCTCTCATGCATTTGCTATGCGTGGAGATTTGAGTAATAAGCAGGTCTTGTTTGCGAAGGAGCAGGCGTTCTATCAAGCGATTGCATGGTTTGATGAATGTATCAAGGGTGAGATCTGTTGAAGTATGAAAGTTGAGTAACAAGTGTATTGAGGGTGAGATCCGGAGGATCTCAGCTATATAGTAATACACTAAGCCCAATTGGGCAGTAAACAAACTCCAGTGACAGAGAGTAGCCACGCTGGCGCAGGTGGAGGCAATAGCATGAGGATACTCCTTCCAACAAGATCAAGGGTGGAAAGACAGTCGCGCGAGAGCTTCACATCAGCGACTGCAAAAATACGAGATGGAGTCTATATTGGAAGCGTATATCCTAATGCCAGCAGTCAAAAAAACCTGGAATGATTTGCATCAATATCGCCAGGACTGTGACCACCAACAACGTTACCACAGAGGCGGCAAAATAGCCTCCCAATCATATCCTACTGCACCAACACTCTTTTTGTTCAGGTCGCACATTCTTAAGCAGAGAACGCACGATCCTTGAGCAACTCACCACCAAGCAACATACCCATGTGCGTCTTGCCATAACCCTGGCCCTTTCTTCTCATCTCTACCACGGCTCTCAATAGGTCTACAGGGCTCTTAGCCATAGTGCAGACGCGTTTCATCAACAGATCATACTCCTCGCGATCCTCCGCAGCAACAAAGCCATTAGTGGATACCTTCACGCCCTTTTTTGGAGCACAGAATGCCACTCCAAGGAAACGGCAGGCTGAATTGTAGTCCTCGCGGTCTTTGAAGTAGAGCTGACCGGCAAACAGGTTCAGCTGGATGCGAGTGTACGACTCAGGTAAGGGATCGCAAGCGATGCGGCTGGGGACTGCACAGTATCGCAAGTTGTCGAGGGGTCTCATTGAATCTTTGATACGTGGAGAATAGACGTGAAGAGCTGTCTTTCGCTGGGAGCGGATGTGAGGGTGGAGCTCGTTAGCCTCGAAAAGGCTGATGACGACGAGCAATTGGGACTTCGGACAGCTCAAGATCCACTGTACTGGTCTGATGAAATCATCCTGCTGCCCGTTCTTCGGGGCTTGAACTGTCTGAGAGAAGTCATTGGACGCAAGCAGTCCCTGGGGCAAGTCTTTGAGATTGAAGTGGTCGCAGGCGCTGGTTTTACCCAAAGCTCGGAAGGCTGGGATAAAGGCCGGGGATGCTGGCTCTAACCATGCTTGTTTTACCATTCGGAGCAAGTCGGCTTGCAGAACGTGTTGCATAGGCTTCATCTTTGGTGGTCGCTCCAGTTGTCGCTCTTGTTCGGATTCCGGAGAAAGTTCTCGCTCCTGCTGCTCTTCCAAAGCGGCGCCGTCGATGGAGACTGTGCCAAATTCGACCATCTTTGCATGGATCGTCTCTACTTCCTTTGGCCGTACTTTGAGAATTTCGTCACCAAAACTACGCAGCCACTTTGCACTACCTTCACTCTCTCGGACGCCATACCACTCAGATAGGGGCTTTGCTTCAGGCTCGAGAACCGCATCAGGCTGTGCTGCACCATGCCAGACAATCTCACGCTTTTGAAAGCGCATAGCTTGGATACACCACAGCGGCACACCCTTTCTAGTGTATTCATGCGTGGTGCTCATAGTCCAGATGAGAACGTCTTCTACAGTGACATTGTTGGTAATTGGCCGGCCTGCACGCTCCATGATCTTACGATGAATCTCGTGAGGAGCGCAGAGCATTACTGACTGGCCAAGTGCTAATTTTCTCATTCTCATGCAGGCTATGGCATGTTAGTGATCTAACGAAGCACGTTTTGGAGTGGGACTTACCTTGAACGAAACGATCTTTAACCAAACCAATACCCAAAATAGCAGCAGCACGATAGTACGAAGGCAGCTTCAGGTCCGTACCTCTAAACGAGATTTCATTAGCGGCGCAATACAGGTATTTCAAGGTTTATCTTACCTAGTATGCGCCTCGTCCAGGTAGACTAGACACTTGTCCATCTGCTTGAGCATTGGCGACTCTTGCAACGACTGTACGCGTCCATCTCGAGTAAGAACGACAAGTTCGTCTGTGTCGTCAAAAAATATGACTGCCTCCACGTCTGGCGACTGAACACGCTTTAGCCAGGTGCGTGCTACTTCAGCATTGCGCAAATCGAGTACCAAAGCGCCGTCATCGAGAATGACTCGAATTTGAGGCTCCGCAGCCACGACTAGTTCGAGGAAAGAATTGGTGTCGCCGGGATCCGGGATAATGCTGTAGGTATTGTGTGACTGCAGAAGACAGTCCAACACTGTAGCATTCGTGTGGACCATCTCAGGAATATATGCTTGGGTGACAGATAGCGGAAGAAGGTACCTGCTGTCGTTCGTGCCAGAAAATCCTGTCATTGGATGGTGGGTGGTACGGGAGATATCCCACCCTGATGAGCTTAGTTTCTGGGGGAATTCTTTCATCTCTCTCGGGAAGACTAGTTGGGCCATGTAAAAATCGATCACTGTCTTTGAGCGATGGAAGAGCGGAAACACTTTCTCAAGGCATTGTAGTCGATCCCTCAGGTTGATACCGGATAAGTGGCGGAACGCGACTGGACACTCGATCTGCTGTGATATCCAGAAGTCGTACTCCGATTCTGGACTGTCAGATTCGAGCAGTGCTTCAAAGCAAAGGAACATCTGCTCATCCGAAAGTCCTTCGTAGTAATAGCTGAGGCAAGTGAGGATGACAGTAACATCTGGATGACTGAACTCGGAACGCAAGGATGGAAGATCTTTGGCGCGATAGGGCACAGCCAGAAAGCTTCGGGGGAAGTCGTGTCCGTACGTGACCCTCCAGCGCTTGTGTTGAAACACGAAGAGCATGACACCATGGGCGAAGAGACCTTTAAGTAGTAATAGCATTTTCCTGCTGTGCTCCAAATTAAATAATGCGGCCAATTTCGGTGACGAGCATGGAGGAGGTTTGTTGACATCGGAGATATATATGAATAGCTCTTGCTTCTCTTCAGGTTCAAGTGTCCAGACAGGAAAGCCTGGTAAGCCTGTGTTGAGAATCTGATAGACAACCATCTCAAGCAACATCTCACCAGCTTGAGATTGAAGAGTCTGCAGACGGGGTATCTCTCCAGCGTCTGACTGATGAACTTGGAAGCCATCAGGGAAGTTTTCCTGAAGTTCTTCCAACCTCGTCATCAAGCAATCCTGCAGGATCCCGAGGACTGTCATCGCAATGACCCAGCGATGAGGGGAAAAATCGACCGAGTTCTGCATGCCAATAGTATAGACCAGTTCAAACTTGACGTTCAGTATCTCATCGCTCTCATCAACTAAGTCCCGAGTATTGCGATCAATCCACTGCTGTGTCGCAACAAGCTGAGATCCCAGAAGGTGATCTGAGTCGGCGAGAGATTTCTCGATGCCCATTAAATCGAATGAAAGAATATGCTCGGGCTGGCAAAGCACAACACATTTTTCGAGAAGACATTTCTCGTAGATCTTGTGCACAGCAGCAGCCTGCGTGGAAGACAGCTGCACTGATCGAGAAAATGGTAAACTCACCACTCGACGGTTAAGCATTCCACCTAGCTTCTGAAGCATTATGTGAAACATTTGGGCCGCAAGAGCTGGTAGGACGATTACGCGAGGCAAAAGCAATCCTTTTGCAAGAGTGGCTGCAATGATCGGAGTAATGACTGAGCTCTTGCCTTCGCCCATATTCATTTGATAGCAACAATTGCTACCAGAGGAGGGTGAAAGCATTTCTTTGGCGATCTGCGCTTGTGTCGAGCGGATGAAGATGTTGTTCTCGATCTCAAATAGCAGCCATTCAGGGTGCTCTTCAGCATTCCATCCTACATGTCCGCGATTCAAGAGCTCTCTCAAGAGCTCAGATGGGTTCTTGATCAAGGCAAGCGCACGTCGACAGTGTTGTATCTTGGCAATAGCGGTACCGTATTGAATCAAGGCGCGGATCCATTCAGACGAGATAGCTCTAGACCCAAACAGATGTTGCAGCAAGCCAGTAGGAGACATTCGTGGCCACATGGAAGCATCATGTGCCAGCTTGTCAGCCAGTGTGGCCTTGGCAAGAAACGCAGCTTTAATCAAGGCAAGCGAAGTTTCGATATGGACTTGATATCGGTCCACTGCATCTTGAAGCATCTAGTGAAGAGTCGGCTCATTATCATCTCCAGAGACGAATTGTATCTCTTGACTAGATTCCTCCAAGGACTTCAAGCTCTGCACCATATCTAAGCAGTAGTGTTTCTCATATTGGTCGCTAGCCAAAGCAAGCATCCGATCAAGGAGTTCCCGAGTCCGATGGTGATCTTTACCAGCGGGAGACTTCTGCAAGAAATCGTCGAAAGACAGGCCATTGACAGACTCGATTGACGGTGCTCTGCTCTGAAAAAGGCGGTCCCAATTGACGCAGGGATTTGCGACCGATGATGGAATCAGAGTGGTGGTGGGAACGGTGTATGTATCAGAAACATTCTGAGATGACTTCAGTGTGTCCAGAATCGATTGCACCTGGCTGATAAATTCTTTGAACGCCTTGTTTCTGAGGCAACTGGCAAACTTGAGGCTGGCAGCGCTTGATATTGGTCCAACATCGAAATAAGTCGTGAATTTGGCATCGGTGGGCAATTGAACAGTAGCAGAGGGCCATTGCGACACAAAATTCGCTTCAAGGTCAGTTGCATGGTTCTGACGCTGCTCTTCGTGCAAGAAACGTCTACGTGCATCTGCTTGAGCTTCGGAATGCTCTGAGTCCAATTTGGGTAATTTGGATTCGGGGCTTTGGTAGAATCCCTTCGCATTGGCTGTGATGAGAGCAACGAGTTCGGACTCATCTGGCGCATAGCCATTAGATAACGAATAAAGTAGCTGGTCCGGAAAGCTCAAAGTTCGCAGTTGTGGTACAGTGGCGAAACTGAGGAGTGTTTGTATCAAGCGGTCGCTGTTTGGGCTCGAGTACATCAGTGTTGAGAGAAAAAACTTGATCCTGTACTTGTGGATCTTTTCGTCGCTGCAAGCGAACAGCGCCACCAGACTGCACCATTGACTTGGCATATCCTTGATGGAACCGAGCCAAGACTTGTCGAAGCCTAGGGCTCTGAAGTTGAGCTGAGTGATGCCTTTCACTGATTGAGACCATCCTTCTATGTCGCGCAGAAGTGTGAATGATACGGCGAGTTGGGTATCCCACAGATTGACTGAGTTTGAGAGCTGGCAAATAGCTTGCTCCCTGGGTCTTGCTATCGCAGAATACGCGACATCAGCAGCTGCTGTTACGTTCTCGGCGCCGAAATCAGGAGCACGGAATACTTTTTGGTGAGTGATGGCTCTGGTCAAGAGACTCTCAAGCCCAAATTCAGACGCCTTTGGAAGATTTCCGGAGTCGTGAAAGATCTGCTGCTCGCGAGCAATTTGGAATATATCGTTGACAAGGCTTGAAAAGCATTCGTGCTGTGATGAGGGATGAAGACCGGAACCCCAGGTTACAGTTTGCATTTCCTGTAAATGAGGAGGATAGTACACCCGACGTGGAGTGAGACTAGCGATGGTCTTCAATAATCCAATCTCTCCACTACCAAGAATTCGAAATGACCGCGTGCCGGCTTCTTTCAAACAGTGAATGGCCTGTTCAGTTCCTGTTCTCGCAGTGAACTTGTCGGGAAGGCAGTGACTGGTCATAGCATGTAGCAGTGTCCGGAACAAGACGCTGCTCAGTCGGCCGTTATCGGTAAGGCGCTGCAACAGGACATCGAGCTCATAGTAGTGGTATGGCACATCTCCACTCACACCAGTGCTGATATAAACCTCAACGTGGTTTCCTGTGATATTGCTGTGGATCGCTCCATGCGGGACCACAATGCTTCGCGATGCATCCCGGGGCGAGCGGAGTATGAGCTTGTTTCTCAGACCTGTGAACGCATCGCAAGACTGACGAAGGTCGATAATCATGCCACGTCGCTGCTTGCACTCAAGATCTTGTGCTTTGTTGACGAAGAAATCGAGCTTCAAACGTGGAAGAACTACCTCCAAGTTCTCTAGCGTATCTGTAAAAGAGACGTGGATGTGGTCTCGCTTTTCGATTGGGCTCAAAACCCGAGAAATAGCGCGAACAGTCGGAGAATGCATGTCGACATGACAAACAGCATCCTTCATCATCCGACACTGCTGAGACCGCAAGTTACTGATAGTCCAATTGTAATTTTTGGTCTCCCAAGGATTATCCAGAGGTCGGAACTCGACTTCATTGCTTGCGAGGTCGAGCCAGTGAGAGTAACTGTTAATGAACGCCGGTGGGAAATCGCCGTGCAACGAGTTTGGCGGAATAATCTCGAACTTTCTCTCGTCATTAGTAGCTCGGATGACCAGAATCCCATCGCGCAGTGCAAGGTCAAGCTGTTTCAAAATGTCAGTATTTGGAGCAAAAAGACATGCGACGTCGATATCTTAATCCACACTAAGCTTACTTGGTGCCCAAATACAGCTTCGCGGCTACCATAACACATGCCTGTCATGGCTGAAGGCATCACGCCAAGGACTTTCTGAACTCTGTGTTAGCGAGAAACTTTCTAGATGTGATGATTAGACCTACTGCACCAAATAGTCGCTGATAGGAGGCGTGAGTCTCATAATTGCGAGGTAATCGACAGAGCGGGGAGCCGTCAACAAGTAGACTGCCAGTCAACAAGTTGAGATGAACCACGAGTGATCTGGTCTCCTGGTCCCCAAAAGTTTCGGTCCTAATCCACTCCTTGATGCCGACTTTGGCAGCCCTCCAAGAAGTGCCAGGACGATAGGAAGTCCACAATTGACCTAAACCATGATCTATCCCAATCGAATCGTTCGTCACGATGTCGTACACAATTGGTTCCATAGTTCGAGTCATTTTGTAAAACGAGAAAAGCGAGTGCTGAATTGACTGTGTCAAGCCCGTGATCGAAGCTGGACAAATGTCATGAATTGTGACGGCGCATTCGATGAAAACTGCGAGAGTGTTTCCTGTTGAAAGCATGTCTTGCATGTCGGCTATGTCCACATCAAAGGTGCTGGAGCAAGAAAGACCGACTTCCAGAGCAGAATTGGTCCACGTCTTTTGTTCCACGTCGTCGTCACAAGCCCGAACCTTTGCGGCCAAATCTTGTAGCCAGGACAGAGTTGCTTGACGAGCCACAGTCAACACATCCAGGCACCGACGGCGTACTTCTGCATGGGACGAGATTGACAGTATTCGAAGCGCAAGTGCGATGAAAGTTTTGATAGATGTTGCGCCTTGCCAATTCTCTTCGGTGGCGCTCACGGCAGACTGAAGAGACTCAACGATGTCCTTGGCAAAAGACGCGTCCTCCAACAATATATGGGACTCTCTGAGAACATCGCTATTACCAGGAGAAGAAGGGCCAATCTCATGGGCTGCTTGCGTAACCAGGATGTGTGCCGCCTCTTGGTTGAATTTCAGAGTACCATCAGCTAGAGCAAGGGCGATGTTCTCCCATTGCAAACGGTGGCCGCTGCGAAAATGACCAAATGTAAGAAACTCATCGATCGCAATTTCTGGCGGGCAAAGAGATTGGTCTGCTAGAATTTGGTTCGATGTGTGTATGGTGTCCGACACGAATCGTTGCAGAGACCGATACGGCCCATTCGGTACCTGTTGCGAGCAAGTCTCTCAAATGCCACACTGGCCTAGAAACCGAATAGCCATTGCGTCCCATGTAGAGTCATATATCTCATAACGGAGTGCATGGGCGACGCAGATGTTGCTTTCGGTGGCAATTGAGACAGGCTTTGACCGGTAATGAGATGTTGCGAATGGCTTCGCCATTGATGCTACTTCCAAGCGCTTCGGAGTCAGTTTGTGATGTGAACTTAAACCATCATAGGTCCTGAGTCGATACATTCCACGCTGGCCATTGTTACCGGCCTCCTTCCTCGTTGATGCGGGAGTGAACACGTCGGAGAGCAAGTAGTAGGTGGTTTCCCTCCATATGCTTATTGTTGCTGGACACTTCAACTCAAATACCGCAGCTTTGGCTTGGAGGGTGTCTGACGGGAGCGTCCATTCGTGAACATCAATGCTCATGTTTGCCGCCTGTTTTGTCAAATCACACTTTGAGCAAGAACCAAGGTGGCGTTCATATGGCTTAGATTGGCGAGTTCGTCTGTTCCATGAATACTTTGTCACCGTTTCGTGTTCAGCTGCCTTGGCATCGGCTTCCAGCTTTTTCAGCTGCTTTTCCTTGCGGATGAGTTCTTGTCTCTTCTTCTCTCGGATCGCATGGGCTTTGCGCTCAATATCTGCCAGTAGATTTTGGTGTGACTTAGACTTGTCAAAGTATTGGACTGCAAGAGACTTTTTTGAACTGAAAGAGCCGAAGACTGTAGGAAAGGATGGTTTGGATCTCGATTTCCTGGCCGCAATATGCTGCTCCACTGCTAGCAAACGCTCCATCTGACACTTCTTTGGCAGTAAGAGTGGGTCGAACAACGCCAGCGGGAAACCTGGCTCGTAGTCCAAGAGAATTTCTTCGTGTCTGGTTGATATCTTATCTAGACATACCCAGAGGCTGAGAGCTGTGAGATACATTGCCGAAAGGGATACTGGATCCCTCGTGTAAGCGGCTGACGCTTCATCAACATAGCCTTTGATAAGATTTGCGACTTCGGAACAAGCATCTGCTCGATGAACATTGGCATTCTCCCAGGCACCGAGACCATCCGCGACCCAGATCTCCACATCAGCAAGGACAAGGCGGCGTGAGGCATCCTTTATTCCGGTCAACATATTTGATTGCGGGATTTGAAGCGATTTGGACGGAATACCAGTCTTGTAGCTGAGGTTTGCTGTTCCAGGACTAGTCTCTGCGAGCTTCCTGTTTGTCACCGCGTCGAAGTACTTCTTCAGGAAAGCGATTCGGAGCACTGTGTCATCTTTGAAAGAAAGAGTGGATGGCTTCCAAGCAACTTGTGTCTAGAATGGGTCGGGTTGGTCTTGAAGGGCATTCCAGTTGTCATTGATCATCTTCGTAATCTTCATAGACGTCTGTTGTATGAACTTCATCCATGGCAGATCACCTGGTTATACCAGTTAGCGTAATGAACAGCTGGAGATAATGATGTGCAAACTGTGTATTCACAAGAAAACATACCAATTATTGCCGAGTGATGGTCTGATGAAGGCATCTTTTGCAAGCGACGAATGATTTTCAGTTGCATGCAGCGAAGTAGGTCGTGCGAGATAGTGGTCGTTGCTGCAAGCTCCATAACACATGTCATTAAATAGACCATGAAAGCTTTGAAAGCACCAGAACCTTTTTCAGTTGTGGTACTGAGAAGTATGTCAGTTTGGATGCTCAAAAAAAAGTGACTGCAACTTGTTGAAAACATACCGGTCAGGATTCTCAAATACCGTTTGCATGGCGACACGAAGGACCAACCATAGCGGTGACCTACGCCACGGAGCAAAGGTATTAGACCAGTTGACATCGTCTCGAATATGTTTGTGAACACGATGAATGTCTTTGGCCATGCCCATTCCGCGAAGTATACCAAACAGAAATTGTGTGATGTAGTGAGGCTCGATCGCATTGCGAATCTCCTCTTGCTTTTTCCCACCCTTTTTGGACTTTCGGTAAGCATCTTCGGGAGTGAACGCGTCGAGCGTGATCAGTGCTTCTACTAGTGGTCCGCGAAAGGTGTGATCATTAATCTGAGCGGAGGAGATGGCAATTGCTTCGCTGGGAAGATCTCGCTGTACGCGGCTTACGGTGCTCATGACGACAGCGTTAGGACACGAGACTTCAAAAGTCTCGAAGGTATATTTATCTCCTTCGCGGCGAATGAAAAGTGCGGCATTCTGTGCCTTGATGTGGAGAACGAGTATATCTATAACTTTGGGTTAGAAAAACCCAGCTAAAAGATGGTTGAGTCATACCCGAATTTTTCATTGAACCTAATTGATTTTCAACTTCACCTTGGATGAGACCACCTTTCGGAGCTCTTGACCGGATGATGTTTTCAAGCATTTTGAGGAGTGGGGCAGCACTCTCGCTTGCTTTTGCGTGACCACCAGTGGCAGCAAATCTGGCCAAGGACTGGAGAACCACCGTGGTGAGTGCTTGGTCGCGCTCAGGTTCGGAGTCATCCTGCTGTGGCAATTGTGGAGGAAGGAAAACGCTGTGGATGATGAATTCAAGACCGTCGACGCTGATCGCGGGCTGTCCTCCGTCGGAAGGAGCAGCCATGGTGAGCTACGAGCGTTCTTTACGCGTGTACGAGGTGTAGCAGTGAAGCCGATGAATTGTGGTATACGATATCGTAAAGTGGGAGGTGTCGGGGTTGAAGTGTTGACGCGAATTGGAACAACAAAATGTGATCGATGCCCCAGGCACCAACTCAAATGACCCAGCCTCAAAAAGGATTGTGGCTTAGATAATGTTGCCTGGCTCTGTCTCACTTGCCTTTGGAACGGCAAAGAAGACCGGAGAAGGACAGCGGGCTGGGTTAGCGGCAGACGTGATCGATCAACAAACTGTACAACACGACCTTTGCAAGCTGTTAACCTGACTTGCATGTCCCAGGTTTTGACCGAAATTCAGCAAGATTTGAAAGCGGCAACCAGCAGATTCTCCACTCATTCAACGAATCGTTTGCTTGTTCTGCATTGGCAACCTACCAATCACTCTGTAGACCGGTCAAACATTTCGAAGAGACCTGCAAGTTAATCTGCCACGCCTGTCCTGCAGAGAGGTATTAAAGAAGCAAGCGTGCTTTTCTTGTAGACCGGACAATGTATAAGAATGACAGATAGGTAGCTCGGCACTCGCTTCGCAAAAGAATCGTCCAGAAAGAGGTGATTCCACAATAAATGGACGCGTCTTATTGCAAGAATTTGATAGAAGTAATGCCCTGCTAGCGGCTGCTTCAAGAGGAATAATCTTTCAGAGGCTTTTCGAGAGGCTTTTCGGAGACTTGGACGCATTTTGCTTACTAGGAAAGCAACGTCAACCGGGAAGATAATGCTTGCGAGATATACCCTATCAATCCGTATCTAGGATGCAGAATGTAACTCTGCTGAAAAGATCAGCAGTAAGGAAAAGTGATCAAGAAGGCTGAATGGTTATCAATGCCCGTGTCATCAAAAGTCCGGTAAGCAACGTGCATCTTTGGGAGTAAGCTCAGGTCTCCATTGATATTGGCACTCGATCAATTTTGCATCTCATTGGCCATACCGTCAACCGACTCGCTGGAAACTGTCCAGATCACTCCAGTAGTCCTAGCTCTTCAAGACAGTAGCTAAAGATCGAAATCCTCATGACTGCCGCCGCAGCATACTACTTTATCATCTTCATCCTCAGGGCAGAAAGGTGGTCAAACACGACATAGAAGTGCTCGAGGCACACATGGCAAGAGCCAACGCAAAGACAGGACTTTTACACAGTCTTGCGCTGAAGATAGAGGTGGAAAACGGGTGAGAGCTGATGGATGTCGTTGGTTTTCTTCAGGGGAAAGCGAAGTGGGCCGCGAAAGCTTGGTCATCTCCTCGGCACTTCGAACGGTAATTTGAACACCCCTACCTAATATTCCTTTACACAAACACTGCACACCACCAGTGTCGTGCGAATGAAGCAGGTCATTGATATCCTTTCTGAACGCAGATTGCGGTGTTCCATGCTGTGGCAGCAGGACCAGCTCGTTGAGCTCTCCACGTTCGCGCCAGGGCACTCTCCTGTGCCATAACTCCCAGGATTCAGAAACAATTACTCTCGCTACATCACTTACGACAAACTCATTCACGATGTATATGCAGTCATCTCGTTTGAGGGGCATATCATAGTAAGGCGGCTAACGAAATGGCTGATGAAATGCCTTCCAGACAAAAGAATCATTGGGAAATATCATACTGTTCATGAGACTAACTACAAACAAATGAATAGATATTTAGCTAAGTATAAGATTCTCAAAAAATACGAGCTCGTTAGGCTAAGCCTAGTAATCGTTGTCGCGACCGCTCTGTCGGCCTTGCTGCCCACCGTAGGAATCAGAGGAGTCCTGTCCATAAGAGTCCGAGTTTCCACCGCGACATCCAGAGCCGCCATATAATCCTCCACCAAATTCACCAAAGCCAGAGGTAATATCATCGTCGTTGGAGCCTCCATATCTCTTCTGTCCAAAGGAGCCTCTGTCCGTCTGACCCTGGCCATATGCGTTGCCCGAAGAGCGTCCAGTATTACCAGATGAGAAGTCATCAGTATCGTCGCATCTGCTGGAGCTATGACCAGCTCCCGAGGAAATGTCGTCGGAAATTCTTCCACCGCCGTAGGAAGATTCTTGGCCGTAGCCCGCCTTGGGCTTGGAGTCGTAGCCTCTGATCGATGTCTCGTCGCCGACGTAAGACGATTGATTCTGTCCGCCATCCCCAGATCCAGTTGTCGTATCGTCATCACCATAAGACCATATCTTCCGTCCACCGTAGCCAGATCCAGTCATGCCGGAGCCAAGCGAGTCATCATGATCGTTCGATTGACCTCCATATCCTACAAGAGAGAAAAGTCATTAGTCAGATTCTACTACAGCAAATACAGAGACGATAATGAAACAGATTGGTTGGAGAAGGCACACCGGTGGATTTGTCTCCGATGCCGTAGCTATCTCCAACGGTGGTGAGGTCGTCACGGTCATTTCCGTAGCTGGATTTCTTGGTTTGACCGTAGGAGCTGTCTGTTGAGTCTTGGCCGAAGGAGCTGGCTTCCTTTCGATCGTTATCGTAAGACGAAGTTGAGTCTTGGCCTGAGTGTCGGCATTAGCATTTTTCAGGTCGACTCTGATAGTGACGTTTCGTAGCGCGCTTGCTAATGGTTCTTCGTAGAATCGATCGGAACAAGCACATACTTCTATCGATCGACTTTCTGTGGAGTGTGGTCTTCTTTCACATGCCCAGTCCGCCACCGCTCGATTACGAGTGCGTGTTAGAGGAATCCGGACCAGATCCTGAGGAAGGTTTGTTAGAGTAGGAATCGATGTTGGATGAATCGCGTCTGCCATAAAAATCAGATTCGGATTGCTTGCTGCCGTACTACGTCTCACAGTCAGCTCAAAATGTTCAAAATAGAATTGACGTTGGCAGACTCCTGGCGGTCTTCTTCGCGGAATTGTGAGGCATTCTGCAGGTATCGAATGGAAAGAGACCATCGTCTATGCGATGCTCCTTTCCACTGAGTTTTTTTTGAAGGGCAGTAGATTGAAGACGACGTACCTCGTTTGAGCTAAAAGCTGGTTAGAGGACGAATAGTTGTCATTCTTGGAAGGAACATAAGTTCCCTCATCCTTAGAACTCGAGTTCTTCTTCTCCTGGTATTTGTCCGAAGCCTTCTCGGCGACGTTCTTGACTTTGTCGATGGAAGAAGACATGGTGATCAATGAAGTTTTTGGCCAAAAATGTGATTGATTGAGATCAAGAATGAAGGAGGAAGCAGAAAGTAGTGATGGATCGAGAGAACATGGCACCATCTCCCCTCCAGAACTATAAATCCTCATCTCTATCATAGCTGCTCCTCAATTGTGCTTCCCAAACAGGCTGGCACTACCCATGGCGCCGCTCGCAAACAGAATCTCTCGCTCCACGGAACCTGGGATACCGATCGCAGCTCTAGAAGAATGAACCACTGTCCAAAGAGCTATACACGTGGCGCAGCTCATGGCATCGAATTATGTAGCTCAATTGCGTATCTTCTACCCCGCTGCGATGGTGTTTTGAGCTGCGATACCTTGCACACCAGTTGAAGATCGTCATCGGGCGATGCTGTCATTTGGAGGTCAATTTTCTTCGAGCCAGTAGAGGTGAGGATTTTGAAATCAGGCTCTATTTCGTGCAGATTGCACAGCTACATCTCGAATGTTAATCCCACAAAATTCGGACAATTGATATTGCGAAAATGAGAAACAGGATCAATGAAGAAGGATGTTACGAAGGGATTGAAAGAGCCGGATGAAAATTTAAGCATTGGAGATCAGAGCTGAAGGTACGCCTTTTGCTGCCGTTTGGGGACTGCTATGGAGATTGTCGCATCTGGCGCACTGCATTATCGCCCAACGGGTGAACCGGAAATCATGGTCAGTTCAAACAAATTGTAATTGGACGTTAAGGGCAAGGCCAAAGGCCGCGATGCCGTACTCTAGAGAGTCTGATCAGTGGTCCGGTCTTTGTATTGTTGTTGGGCTACTTTACGATTATGTGTCTCGCTTGTGTCTGACGAGATTCCAATGTATTGAGAGAACTGCACGAGGCTTCAATTGAGAGGCGATGAAGCCACCTAATATACAGAAGATTGACGCTTTAACATGACCCCTTAATCTCTCTCTCTGAAACGCCACTATACGCCAATTGACACGGCAATCTTGTCACACCCTCTCAGTGAACTCAAACCAGTTGAGTACACTGAAAGATCCTACAAAATTCATCCTTTTCGTGCCAATGCATTCACCACATCCTCGAGATTAACCATTCCCAATTGGGCGATGAACCCCTCCTGTTTTTGGGGTCCAAACAACTTTGTGAGACCGTCTGCTACCATCAATGCAGTAGCCACGAGAATTACCTTGATAAGGCCGGCCTGAACCTGTTCACGAAGCCACATTTGGTGTATGTCAACTTGTTTGAGCCGGGCAATCAACTTCGGAGTCTCTTTTTCGACGATGCCAACGGTTTGGGAGTTATCGCAATTGATGATAATTGGTTCATCACTAGTAAATTGAATGGTTTCAAAGAATCGGTGCCACTATATCATTTCTCGTGAGGCCGCCGAGAGTGATAGAAGTTCTGCTTCCGTAGTAGATGTCGTTACAGTGCACTGTTTGGTTGCCTTCCAATCAATTGGTCCTCCATATAACATGAATACAAAGGCTTCACTGCTGCGGCGGGTCTCAACATCGTCTGCAAAAGATGCATCAGACCAGCGTGAGAAAACAGACTTTGTTATGGAGCCATTGAACTGAATAGCCAGGAACCGTGAGTAGTACAAATACACGATCAAGTGATCAACTGCATTCATGTATTGCTGGGAGGGCTTGGTGAGAAATTCTGACAGTAACAAGTATGCTTTAGCGTCATCAGGGCGTGATATTATCGCTGCAAAGTTCACTGAACCAACCTTCTGTTGGTAGAGAAAGATGAAATCAGGTTTGGCATCCTCATCACCGACGAGAGTGGCCAAAGGCATAGGAGAAAACACCTTTTTCCGTGAGGTGAGACCGAACTTGTTGGCCACCTTCTCGAGGTAACCATCTTGGAGTAATGAGATTGTCCTGTTGCTGGTGTTTCTGAATATTCTGATACCTAGAAAGTACTCTAGTAGACCTATTCTTTTGATGCTGTAGCGAGAGGCCAATTCAGCTTCAAATTCAGCCACCAAATGCATAGATCTCGGATGACAGGCGACAATGATATCGTCAACAAAGAAGAATACCAGCAGATCTTTCATGACAAAAAGACAAGGGACACCCGGCACTGGTATCAAGCCAAAAGATTCGAGAGTCTCGAAGAAGTGAGCTTGCCACAGGGCTGGAGATTGGCGTAGACCGTACAATGCACGTAGGAATTTGAGTACTCCTTGCATGTGGAACCCATCAGGATGATGTACATACACGAGCTCATCGATGTCTGCGTTGATGAAGGCGTTGACGATATCATACTGCCTCATCTCGAGTCCAAAAGCGGCAATGAGAGCGATCAAAAACCTGAAGATCCGTGCGGCTAGTGTGGTTGCCGTAGTCTCCTGCATGATAAGTTGCAAGTCTCCTCGTACACACAATCTGGCTTTGAATTTGACGAGGTATCCATCGTAATCAACTTTGTAAGTGAATACCCAAAGAAGAGGTAATGGAACAACACTAGGCTTGATATCCTTATCATCTTTGATATGAACGAAGGTCCTAGCACGGCGAAGGTCGTTGTATTCTTTTTCGGCTGCGGAAATGAACTGGTCTGCATAGGGGCGACGAATCATTTGGTGCCAGAATTTGGGAGGATCCGGAAGATGACTGATGTGAGTTCGAGATGTCATTGTAGTGAACGATAACGCTGAATTCCAGGCCAAAAGATATCCGGATAGCTCGTCAATCTGGGTAACAAAAGCATTGTGACGTTCAGATCGAGTTCTTTTGCTTAAATAATGTTGTCAGTGTCGAGATCTGCACTAACCTAAGTAGATTCTGGTGTTGTTTCGTGATACCACGATGGCCGGGTAGCAGAATCATCCTCAATGGTTGAATCCTCGGGTTTGGCATTAAGATCTCCATCGGATTCGAAGTTTCCTGAAGACCCAAGGTCAATTGATGGTGTTGCTTCAGGATTGGCAACTGTTCTTGGATGGCTTCCTCTTCAGTGGGCGGCTTTGATTGGGATCCGGTTGATGCTGCAGCCTCATTACTACTAACTGCTGGCCTGAATAGGCTGAAGGTATCACAAATGGCAGCAGAGACTCCATCTGAAAGCGTCGGAAGTGGAGGAAGTTCACCAATCAGTTGTGCAACCTCCTGAACCAATCCTAATTCAGCATCACCAGGATGGTAGAATCTTGTAGAATGAAAAGTAACATCTCTGGTGCGGTAGACTTTTCCTTTGGATGGGACCCAAACCCTGAAGATGTTGCTGGAATCATATCCAACAAGATATCCAATATGAGCTCTTGGTTCCCGTTTGAAAAGCTTTGGAATGCGGTAGATAAGAGGGTAAGCCCTGCAACCATACACTTCGAGATGTGCTAGATTGGGTTGCCTTCCAGTAACAGCTTCAAAAGGTGTTCGCCAATCTAAGCGTTCAGTGGGCCAAAGATTGAGAAGATAGGCTGCGGCCTTGACACATTCAGACCACATATTCGCTGGGAGTTTTGCATGGTTCCGAAGTGAACGGGCTACTCGAGTGATAATACGACCTGCTCCTTCTGCTGCGCCATTCTGATCCTGAGTATGTGATGCAGAGGGTTCTCGAACAATACCGTGTGCTTTGAGGAAGTTGGCCAGACGTGAGTTCACAAATGCATCAGTTTTGAGCCACCGAATCTTGTACCCCATCGCCTCAATCATCAGTACAAACTCTTCAATAGCGTCAACCATGAGGTCATCACCCCAGTGGTTTGTTACCATATGATAAGCTGTGTTGTTGCAGACGAGGTGAGTGGAACGTTGATTATGGTCAAAAGATGGGACGTGGTGAACCATATCTACCGACACCCTCTCAAATGGGAGACCTGAACCCAGATCTGAGTGCCCAGTACGACGAGAGACCACTCTCTGAGCCTTGTACAATGCACAGGACTCACATTTGTTACCGATAGGAGCGTTGTTGGTGGTAACAATAGCTCCTTGAGTACAGTTTGGGAGCTTTGAAATTGCTCTCTCCGATACGTGACCCAAAATCTCATGCCATTCCTTTGCAGTTGCTTTCTTGGCTTGGCGAGGAGTAGTGCTCACAGTATGAAAAGATGTGACGGGCACTATTCCTGTACTAGTTGCAAGAGCAATAACTTCGAAATCGGCGGGAGTAGCAGGTGGGGGCAAATCTGGTGGCGACTGTGTCAAATGTCAAATAAACCCATTTCATTCTATCCTCATTTGTACTAGCTCGAATGCGAGTCTCAATTGTATAAATATGCGGATAGCCCACACATCAATTCAGACTTCAGTCTGCTTCATCTATCTTTTGACAGGTTATGAGCCCGGGCTTTGCGCTATCGCTGTGCCCACCATACAAATTACCTCCTATTACGAAGCAGACCGCAAGGACTTTCCTTGACTCCGCGCCGTTGGCATTATTATCGGACATCTGGCCGAGTTACATGGAAACCCCTTTGGAGTTGCAGTGATACAGCCAATCACAGCTCTCTATTCTTTGGATCAACATTTTCCCGTCTATCGAGGGCTCAGGATTTTCATCAAAACAAAACTATCTCCATAAGTATGATTGAGAGCTAACCATTCTACAGCCTCACCACCACGATCAATGACTCTTGAGACCAATACGAGGCCTGCAGCTGAACTATCTTGCGTCGAGACCTACCAATGATCCATAATTGACGCCTGAAAAACCGCTCCTGCAACTGCACGACCCTTTTTATGACTCTATTATCGCACTTTAGTCGCCTCAACGTCAGAGACTTCACCATCATGCCCTTCCTATTGCTCAAAAGAGATCCTCATTGATTGCCGTGGCTCCCAAAAGACCTTTACTCTGGCTGTACAAACTACAGTAACAATCTCAAACCTCTGGCCGGACGTAACTGGTCCCTACCCAACACGGGGCTTCCGCGGAGAGCTATGTGTAGTCTCATTCATCGACGACTTCACCGGCTACTCGGAGGTTCACTTCATCAAGCACAAAAACGAAGTCTTCCCGCTATTCCAGAAATTCAAGCTCACCCATGAGACCGCTACCCTCCGGATTCACTACTACCACACTGACAACGGTGGAGAGTACGTTGACAAGGAGAGCGAGGCTACCTTAGCTACCCAGGGCATCACACATCATCGCACAACTCCCTACAATCCTGAGCAGAACCCAAAAGCCGAGCGCTTTAATGGAGTTATTATGACTATGGCCAACCCCTCATTCATCGCCTCAAGACTTCCAGAGAAGTACTGGCCTTTGGCCTACGCTCATGCGAACTACGTTCACGTGAGGATGATGCATCCCAGCGGTTCAATGACCATCTACGAGGCATGGTATGGAATGGCACCGACCTTTGAGAACTTCATCATCTTTGGCAGCGGGGGTTGGGCCATTACAAAGAAGTCCAAGGGTTTCAAAGATCGCTCATTCTACGGCACGTTTGTAGGCTTCGAAGGTAATAGCATCTACAAGATTCTGACACCAACTGGAGCCCTCATTCGTACAGTAACCTTTAAAGCCGACGAGTCAAAGAAGCGCAAGCGCCATTGCTATCACTCTTCTTCTGACGGCATTGCGAAGTCATTAATCTCGCGCTCTCCGTCACTTCAACGCGTTGAACCTCCCGTCAATGATGAAGATGAGGCCTCTAACCACTCCGATTCATCAGGACTCTCCGACCCTCCATCAGTAATGGGGTCAGAACCACCGCGAGACACTCATTCTCTTGCGACAAGAACACGCCGCCCCAATCTTCCAAGTCAACGCGCTCGTGAGGCCGCTGGCTTAAACTCATTCATATCATTACATATTACACGGAGTTGACAAAGCTATAGAGATTACGAAGCTCATGGCCGAATACAAGCCTACCCACGATCGCGCTCCCATTACCCTCACTCGAACTGAAGCCACGCTGGCCTTTCACGCGAACGTCGCCAAAGCCTCTGCTTGCTACCTTCTCTCATTCTTAAGCCTAGCAGCTTCACCTGAACCCTTCGAACCCACAACCTATAATCAAGCCATCACCTCACCTCACGCCCCTCAGTGGCTCAAGGCCATGAACGATGAGATGCGCTCAATGGATGAGAATAAAGTCTGGACACTCACGAAGCTCCCAGCAGGCGTGAAGCCACTGACGGGTAAGTGGGTGCTTAAACTAAAGCGCGGCATCGATGGCGCTATTCTACGATTCAAGGCCAGATTTGGGGTAAGAGGTTTCGAGCAACAATACGGCATTGACTTCCACGATACCTTCGCTTCTGTGGTGAAGCCGATGACATACAAAGCTCTGTTTGCAATCGCTGCCTCCCTCGATTGGGAGATCGAGCAGATGGACGTCAAGACCGCGTTTCTCTACGGCAAAATTGATGAACGTATCTACGTCTGTCAACCGCGTGGTTTCGAAATCGGCCATGACTATTGCCTACTCAATCAAGCGCTGTATAGTCTCAAACAAGCCCCGAGGGTTTGGTATGATACCTTCTCCGCCTTCCTCGTCTCCCTTGGCTTCTCGATGCTGGATAGCGACTTTAGTGTGTTCCACAAAGGGCAGCTGTTCGTAGCTATCTATGTTGACGATCTTCTGCTCATTGGTCCAGACATGCGACAGATTAATCTCCTGAAAAAGGCCTTAAATAAGCGTTTTCAGATGACTGATCTAGGGCCGGCAAAGTTCTATCTCGGAATGTCGCTTCACAGAGATCGCCAGAATCGCTCAATCTCCATCAATCAAACTGCATACATCACGAAGATTCTCGAGGATCACGGCTTCACCGACTGTCACTCTAAACCCATCCCAATCAACCCATCTGCGAAGCCAGAACCTGCGGAGGAAGGTTACCTTGCTGACCCTTACTTCAAAACCAAATATCAGTCTGCCGTCGGGTCACTGATGTATGCAATGCTAGGCACACGGCCAGATATCGCCTTTGCAGTCTCCCTCGTCAGTCGCTATGCAGCCAACCCGAACGCAGTACACTGGGCCCTCGTCGAGGATATCTTTCGTTACCTCAAGGGCACTCTCTCTGCATCACTCGTCTATCAGGGCGAACTCGAAAACCTCGTCGGATTCACTGACTCTGACTGGGCCGGTGACGTCGGTACAAGAAGATCAACCTCCGGATACCTTTTCAACATCGGCAGTGCAGCAATTAGCTGGCAATCCAAGAGACAAGCCACGGTATCACTCTCTACTTGCGAAGCCGAATACATTGGTCAGACGAATGCAGCGAAAGAAGCCATCTGGCTGCAGCGATTGCTTCACGAGATCAACCCTGAATTCGGTCCATCCACTACAGTCATTTACGCCGATAATCAAGGAGCTATTGCCCTCGCAAAGAAACCTCAATCTCACGGCCGAAACAAAGCCATGGACCTCAAAGAACACTGGATCCGCGAGAAGGTTGCTAATGGTTCAATTATCCTCAAATATGTACGCACTGCGAAGATGGTTGCTGACGGCCTTACCAAGGGGCTACCGAAGCCTACTTTTGAGCTGTTCAGGGCTGCACTTGGAATCGTAATTGACGCGATACCTTGGCCCTCATTCTGAGTCGATTGGCGACGCTTCCTCATCTGTACGTCGTCTCAATGCGGTTAGCCTACTGGCGGTCTCTCTCTCTGCCCCTTTGGCACCTCCTCCTCCCTCTGGGATGTTTTTGTGTAATCACTTCATTTACACAATTTTGGTCTGCTTCAAGCAGGAGGGCTGTCAAATAAACTCATTTCATTCTCTCCTCAGTTGTACTAGCTCGAATGCGAGTCTCAATTGTATAAATATGCAGATAGCCCATATATATACACGATTGAGGGGCTCGCATTCAAGCTAGTACAAATGAGGTGAATGAAATGAGTTCATTTGACAGCCCCCCTGCTTGAGACAGAATGAGATCGTGCAGATGAGTTGAATCCATTGAAAGATCCTGAAAGACCAAGGAGAATGCCAGCAGACATAGAGGAGAGAGATTGAGACCGCCAGCTGGCTAACCACATTGAGATAATATAATGATATGAAAGTGCCGCCAATCGACTCAGAATGAGGGCCATGGAATCGCGTCAATAATGATGCCCAGGGCGGCCCTGAAGTTTTCGAATGTGGGTCTTGGCAGGCCTTTGGTGAGGCCGTCGGCGACCATCTTTGCAGTCCGTATGTACTTGAGAATGATGGAACCTTTGGCGACCTTCTCTCGAATCCAGTGATGCTTTGCGTCCATGGCCTTTTTGCGGCCGTGTGATTGTGGGTTCTTGGCGAGAGCAATGGCGCCTTGATTGTCAGCATAGATGACTGTAGTGGTAGGACCGAATTCGGGGTTGATCTCGTGAAGTAGTCGCTGCAGCCAAATGGCCTCTTTTGCTGCATTCGTTTGACCAATGTATTCGGCCTCACAAGTGGAGAGTGACACTGTAGCTTGTCGTTTGGATGACCAGCTAATTGCTCCACTGCCGATGTTGAAAAGATATCCAGATGTTGATCGCCTTGTACCGACGTCGCCAGCCCAGTCAGAGTCAGTGAAGCCTACCAGGTTTTCGAGTTCACCTTTGTAGACGAGTGAGGCAGAGATGGTACCTTTGAGGTAGCGAAAGATGTCTTCCACCAAGGACCAATATGCGATTGTTGGATTGGCCGCAAAGCGACTGACGAGAGAGACTGCAAAGGCAATATCAGGCCGGGTACCGAGCATTGCATACATGAGTGACCCGACAGCGGATTGATATTTAGTTCTGAACTGAGGGTCTGCACGGTAGTCTTCTTTGGTGGATGTAGGGCGGCAAGATGGGTTGATTGGAATGGGTTTTGGATAACAATCGGAGAAGGCATGATCCTCGAGAATCTTCGTGATGTATGCAGTTTGGTTAATCGCAATTGAGCGATTCTGACGATCCCTCTGAAGTGCCATGCCGAGATAGAACTTTGCCGGCCCTAGGTCAGTCATCTGAGAGCGCTTATGCAAGGCATCTTTCAGAAGATTGATCTCGTTCATATCGGGCCCAACAAGCAAAAGATCGTCAACATAGATAGCGACGAACAGCTGTCCTTTGTGGAAGACACTGAAGTCACTACCTAGCATTGAGAACCCGAGAGAGACAAGGAATGTGGATAGAGTTTCATACCAAACCCTAGGTGCCTGCTTGAGGGCGTATAATGCACGATTGAGCCGACAGTAGTCATCACCAACCTCGAAGCCACGAAATTGACAAACGAAGATAGTTTCATCAACCTCGCCATAGAGAAAGGCAGTTTTGACGTCCATCTGCTCAATCTCCCAGTCAAGGGAGGCAGCAATAGCAAAGAGAGCTTTGTATGTCATCGGCTTTACCACAGAGGCAAAGGTATCATGGAAGTTAATGCCGAATTCCTGCTCGAAACCTCTCACCACGTATCTTGCCTTAAATCTCAGCATAGTGCCGTCGGCACCGCGCTTCAATTTGAACACCCACTTACCCGTCAGTGGCCTTGCGCTCTCTGGGAGTGTTGTGAGTGTCCAGACGTTGTTGTCATCTATTGAATGCATCTCCTCCTTCATCGCCTTGAGCCATTGAGGAGCATAAGGTGATGACATGGCTTGATTGTATGTTGTAGGCTCGAATGGCTCAGTAGAGGCTGCGAGGCTTAGGAAGGAGAGGAGGCACCTCACACTGGTCACATCATGAGAGGGCGCTTCAAACTCGATCTAATTCACTCAGACGTCACTGTGGTAGCTCAAGACAGACGTCTAAATCAATTAGATCGAGTTTGAAGCGCCCTCTCATGATGTGACCAGTGTGAGGTGTCCTCTTCATCTTCCCAAGCATGCAGGCTTCGCATGGAGGTTGGCGATCGATAGGTCTTGAGAGGTCCATTCCTGTCACCATCTTTTCGAGAGCGCGAATGCGTGGAGGACTGATGTGTGCAAGCCTTTCATGCCAGAGTTGTAATGTATCTGAATTGATGGCTGCAAAAGATACGGGTTGACGGCGAAGATGGAGAGGGAAGACGCCATTGACGCGACCGGTGATGAATGTGAACTTGTCTGGGATATAGATTTCGAAGCCTGATGTGTCAGCTGAGAAGTTGACGCCTATAGAGAGAAGTTGACGCCTTTAGAGTTGACGCCTTTAGAGAGAAGTTGGTCAAAGGATAGCAGATTAACACCGGCCTCGGGGCAATGTTCGACTCCATGAAAGTCTACAGGGCGAAATGAGCCTTTGGTAGTGGCGACCCAGAGTCTGACTGTGCCTGTACCGATGAATTTTGCTGTAGAGTCAGAGAGAACGCTGAATTGACGCTGTTGAGATGGAAGAAGGGCGCGATACTCGACAAATACAGAGCGATCCCAGCTAAGGTGACGGCCGCAGGCGCTGTCAAGCAGCCATTGGTGAAGAAGGTCAGTCCAAGGGAAGTCCTCTCGAGCCATTAAGGCGGTAACTTTCTTAGTATCTGGCTTCTTGGTGTCTTCGGTATCAGCGCGAGGTCTCTTCTGTTGATTCTGGTTGCCTTTCTGATTGCGAAAACATTCGTGCTTGGTATGGAATGCGCGGTTGCATTTGGTGCAGTAAGATGCGTGGATTTTGACTGTATCACCGATGACTTCTTCGCTGTACACGCCTTTTCGCACAAAGGTGGTTGGAATGGAAGGAATGGAGGGTTGAATGACCATTGCAGCGACTGTAGAGTGGGTATTAAGATGACTACGCTCCTCGTTCCTGACCGATGAACGTTTTCTTCGAAGGAGATTGGGTCATTCATTTCAGTCTTGAGGATGTTGGCGGTCTGATTGAAGGTACTGATAAAGGTATCGAAGGCAGGGCCAAGGTTACCTAGGTAATATTGGACGATAAAGGGTACTGGAAGCACGACGTCTGAGTTGAGTTCGTCGAAGGCGCGGATAATACGTCTGAAGTCTTGGGTGTAGGAAAGAAGGTCTGGAGAGTTCGAATATGAGGTTGTTCCATTCCCTGCATAGTTCTGCGAATGTGCCGGCGCCCTGAGGTCTGAATCTCTTAAGCAGCTCATCGCAGAGCTTCTTGACAGTGTCAAACTTAGGATCCTTCACCCAGGACTTAGCTTCTGTTCCGAGACGCGTGCGAAGGGCGGAGAGAGCAAGTCTTTGTGATTTCTTCCATACGACCGATAAGTCTAGGGTTGTAGAGTTTCAAGTAGTAACGCCTTCGACGGTAGGAGGTAAGATGGGATTGTCAAGGATAAGTTCGAAATCCTGGTGGAGAAGATAGGTGTCCGCCAGTTCAATCCACATAGTAACAGAATAACCATCCTGAAGTATTGGTATGTCTTTGAATTTGAAGGATCCAGAGCCGGATCCGGCTTGAGTTTCAGCCATGTGTAGATTGAGAATATGAAGACTTAGTGATTGTATCGCATCGTCGCAGTCGAGGAGATTTGGCTTAAGTGTCAGCCATGAGTGCATGCCTGCTCACCGTCCTAGCGGGTCACGGTGACATGATCGAGAGATCTGGCTTAAGTTTCAGCCATGAGTGCATGCCTGCTCACCGTGAATCAGGCTATGATGGCGCCTTCACACGCGTCAAAAGGAGCGAGGATGGTGTTTTTCAAGCAGCCGCAGTGTTACCTACAGCGATGGTAATTGCCTGGCACCATAATAGGAACCTCCTCGTCTTTGACGGCGCTCATTGCTCTAAATACGGCGGTATCCTACTTATTGCAACAAGCCTCGACGCTAACGAGAATACACTGGTTTTGGCCTGGGCAATCGTACCTACCGAGTCAATTGAGTGGTGGTGTTGGTTTTTTGAGCTTCTACAGATCAACCTTATCTCCCGTTACATTACACAGCCATCAGAGGATGACCCGGAAGAAGAAGAGGATGAACTACGTATCAGCATTATTACTGACCGCGGCAAAGGCCTTGATCCATCTATCGCAAAGTACTTTCCTTACCCTCTCGCTCACCACTACTTCTGTACTCAGCACTTGGCAGAGAATGAAAAACAGCACACACAGCGAGAACTCAATTTTTGGAATTTACAGAAGTATCATCTAAAGATCATCAAAACACCTCTGCCAGTGGCCGCTCCGGCCTCTAGAGGCCATCGCGCGTCCCTCAGCGTCGATGAGATATCTCTAGAGTCGCCGTCGCGGCCACGGCAGAGCAAGCAGACGAATACATGAGCAAGCTACACGAACGATGCGTCCACCAAAGACAACAGCAACCATCTAGTCACTATCTCCCGGCTAGTCCATCACCCCAGATGACACTGCAACGCTCCGAGTCGACGAGTCACTGCTAGAACGGCAATACCTTCAACACAACTCAAACACCAGACGCCCGGTGCGCAACAATCGGCACCACACACCACTGCAACGACTAGACAACCTCTCCCAACGTCTTGGCAAACCGTCCTGCTACAAGCTGTTGCCCAGAGCCTTGAGCCTCTCCCCAAACTGTTGCCTCCCAGTTATGGCATTGGCAAGAGTAGGTGCGCGACACAGTAAGTAGTAAGGACGCATAGAAGGAGCCTATTGGCGGCAAATCCCCTCCCTGTAAGCTAGCAGACGTAGCCTTGAGCCTCTCCCCAGACTGTTGCGTCCCAGTTATGGCATTGGCAAGAGTAGGTGCGCGATATAGCAAGCAGGGAGAGCGACTAGCAGCAGATAGGCTCCGACTATAAGACGACAGGTCTACAACACAATCGGTGCGACACGATACGGCAGCTGCTAGAGAACCTCATCTACTATCGTCTCCGCAAACCGTCCTGCTGCAAGCTGATGTTCAGAGCCTTGAGCCTCTCCCCAAACTGTTGCGTCCCAGTTATGGCATTGGCAAGAGTAGGTGCGCAACACAGTAAGCAGTAAGGACGTATAGAAGGAGCTTATTGGCGGCAAATCCCCTCCCTACAAGCCAGCAGACGTAGCCTTGAGCCTCTCCCCAGACTGTTGCGTCCCAGTTATGGCATTGGCAAGAGTAGGAGCGCGATATAGCAAGTAGGGAGAGCGACTAGCAGCAGGTAGGCTCCGACTATAAGACGGCAGGTCTATAGCACGATCGGCGCCATACAATACGGCAGCTACCAGACAGCCTCGTCCACGGGCATACCCGGAGTATCACACCCAAGCAGCGAAATCACGACTACGATGGTTACTATTGTCTCCAGCATCACACAACCAAATACACCGCCGCATAGGAATCTGGTGCAAGGCAACTTTCACAAGCAGAAACATACTTAGGGAACCCATTGGCCTTGAGGGATAAGGCGAAACAGATAGACAAAGCTGAGCATTAGAGGGAGACTGTAGGTAGAAGGATAGCGAAACACGAGGCATTGCCTCTTGAGTCTACATAGCACAGATATACTAGCAGAATACCCAGTATCTACAAGAGCCAGCGGGCATTTGGAGATACTGGTTAAGGGAAAAGAGGGAGGACGGAGGGGACAGCTGGTCTTGTTTCAGTGAACGGGGCGAAGTGGGGCGCGGTGGATTATGTAATCTATCACGTGTCGGCTGTCTGATGAAGTCCTCCTAACCGGACATAGCTGCCTGATTAAGCGGCTGCAACCGAGTAGGATAAAATCAATCAATCAATCAATCAATCTTGGCAGAGAATGTCCGCAAATACCACGGCCAGGATGTCGAGATCTTGTTCCGCAGAGCGTGTCAAGCCCCTACTAAAGCCGCCCATTACGCCCTCGTTGAGCAGATTAGCGCCCTCGATAACGGCGATGCCGCGGTTGCATACATTGAGGCTATTGGCGAGAAGGACCGTTACTGTAAAGCCTACGCGCCACTTACTGAGTATCCTCGGTACAGCCATACAACTTCGAACATTGGAGAGTCAATGAACGCACGTTACCTGGAGGAGCGAAAGATGACACCATTGCATATGCTTGAGGCTATCTGGACCAAGGAAATGCAGCGAATCTGGAAGCGCGCAACCTTTGACCATGGGAAGGAAGTTATCCACGGCCAACCCCTTACTCAGTATGCGGCACAGCATCAGTATGACCGCTATGAAGTTGGCCGTAGGATGATTGCCTACACCTCCAGTACATTCGTTGTATTAGTACGGCTTCACGACTCACCCGGAGCTCCTGGATGGGTGGTTCACCTCAAAAAAGGTAAATGCGATTGCCTTGAGTGGCAGGACCATGGTCTCCCTTGCGCTCACGCATTCGCTGCATTTATACATCAACAGCTGGATTTTGAGAACATGTATACAGTCTATCCTCCCACCGTTTATACGAGATTGAACTCTCGTAATACCTACGAGGGATCAATGCGCCCAATTGTGTTCTCAAACCTCATTCCAGATGGAACCACGTTGCCAAATGAGGCCGCCCGTAAAGCAGGGCGACCTCGAGAGAAGCGTTATCGAGTTGACAACACCAATACTCGTATTCGCAAAGATTCTAGGCGTAAGGGTGACACTGCCGCCGCTAGATCTACTCGTAAAGCCAAAAAGCAGAAGCGTCAGGATGATATTGAGGCCGCCGCCAGTGCAGCTCGAATTCAGAATCGCAAGGATACCTTCGCCCTCAGTGACCGAGTGCGCGCTTTATGCGACACCTCCGACAAAGAATCTACTCCCAAAAACACTGCCAAATCGACTACTAAACCTATTAAATCTGCCACCAATTCTACGCTTAAACCGGCTTTAAATACAACGCCAAAATCGACATCTACACGCTCAAAATCGGCCGCTAAGGCTGCAGCCCCAATTGCGATATCTGACGACGACGAGCAATCTAGCGATGATGATGATACTGAACCTCTGCCTTCTACCTCTGCCTTCTACCTCTGCCGCCGCCAATATCACCTTCGTATCCCGCGCAGAAGCCGAAGCTGCAGTTATGAGTGATGAATACGCCATTGCCGAGGCCGCCGAGTTATACTTGAACCGTGGTGACCCTGATGCCGGTGACGATCAGGACGAGGCTGAATCTCAGCCTAACTCAAGCAGATGGCTTCTAACACCATTCGGCTCTACTACTGCTGCTACTCAAGAGTCCCTCCGCCTAACTCCACGGCAAAAGCGCTCTGCAGAGCCATCATCAGTAGAGCCTCCTATTCCGAAACGTATTCGTGGTCCCTGCGGCATTTGCCGTGATCCAAATCACGCATTTTTGGCATGCCCAAAGCGGTAATCTCTGTATATATTTTGAACGCAATGCACTGAACTGTTTGAGGGTTGAATCGCTCAAAAACACCATCAAAATGTCTGAAAGCGGTAATCTCTATACATATTTTGAACGCAATGCGCTGAATTGTGTTGAGGGTTGAATCGCTCAAAAACACCATAAAAACGTCTGAAAGCGGTAATCTCTGTATATATTTTAAACGCAATGCACTGAACTATTTAAGGGTTAAATCGCTCAAAAACACCATCAAAACATCTGTACATTCTTCTCTTTTTGGACTAGTCTCTTTTTTGCGGCGTTGCGGCGTTGAGGTGGCTACATATTATATTTGCAATCATATATAAATTGTATGTATATATGTCGTTTGCATATTATGTTTGCAATCGCATACAAATTGTATACATATATGTCGTTTGTATGTAACTGCAATTTAATGTATGTAACTGCAAGAAAATCGAATGTATGTTGGTATTCAGCAATTAACCGATGCTAGAATCCAGTCCGTCGCGAGGGACGCGCGGCTCACGTCGTAGCACTGTACGTTGACGTCTGAGACCATGGCGTAGTAGTAGTAGCTATTTTGCATGTATGGAGAATTCCAGTTGATCAGTCCACCTGCCCAGTCGACGGTACCCTTGCCATTGGATGGTAGACCTGCGGGCCACAGGGAGAGCATGATCCGGGATGGGATTTGAGGGAAATCGTAGCGATTCGAGGTGCTGTTCCAAGTTTCTGAACGCTTCTTGGTACGTAGAACGGCTCCATCGACGATCCAGTCAATCTTGTCTGGGGTCCAATCGATTGTGTACGTGTGCGTGGTTGAGACTGTATTGCTTGCGCTCACGTTGCCGCCGTTGTTGTCTGTACTCTGTTAATTGGCGTATTCAGGAAATAGCGTTCTCACAGCTATCTCTCAATCCCATATCGATATTGTTAAATTTCTGGTATTGAGCTTCTCAAAAGTCGCCAAAAATTGAGCGACATCGATTAGGAGTTGGAGGTGGTCAACGAATCCTGGCTGTGACAAGAAGGCACCATCTCAACATACAGTTGGTAACACCCTGGGAGTAAAAATTGGTTTGTACGAAATCAATCTCATCCTTCACATCGCTCATCATGGTGAATGCCGTCACCACACCCTGTCCCTGACTCGATGTCATAGTCGCCGAAATCTTACCATACCAGACGTAATGCGTGCTGGCCATTAACGTGCCGACGGTCTCCGGTGCCATTGTGAAAAGTAAACAGTTGCTATTATATACTACAGGCTTTCCGCTGACCTGCAAGTTCGCCTTTGACGCATCACCGAGGTAATCTGAAATATCCATGACATCGCTGAGGGATTTGAGCTTGTAGTCCTGGGTCTTGCATACGGGTGCTGGAACGCAGGATTTGAGTGTGTGGGAGAAGAGAGGGTCGCATCCACCAAGGCAATATGCGCCTACACCACACTGGCCATATGCTGGGACAATTGTTAGTTGCGGCCACCAAATGAAGCTGCTTCTTCAGCAGTGCAAAAAGTTCCACGTACCAGAACAGCACGGCGCAGATGCAGGACATGGGTTATTAGGTCCACAAGTAGGAGCGGCAGCGAAGACAGCTGTCGCGAGGGCAGCAGCTGCTGCGACACGGAAATAGCGTGCCATGAGGTAGCTGGAAGAAGATTTAGACGGCTCAGAGGATGTAGTAAGACGCGATGGAAAGCAATATAAGCAGAAAGCGATGCTTGTTTCGCAGGCGGGTTTGAAGATGCTGTCGTCGGAGACGATTCAAAGCAATGTTTCCAGGAAAGCACGACGGGGTTTGCGGGAGGGCGGAAGGATCAGTGGGAGTATGATTACGGTAGAACTCAGGCTGAACGAAGGGCTATGAGAAAGGAAAAGATTGGAGTTATACAGGCGAGAACAACGAATGGATGGAGAAGAAGGATCGATAGCAAGGGATGGAATGATGGCTGATGGCGCCGTCTCAATCATAAGCAGGAGAGTTGGACCGAAGCCATCCATGCATCTGGTTAGTGAAGATGCAGGCGGTATTGGACCGCCGCCAGGTTGATGATTGGTGCATTGCGTTCAGTCGAGATTCTAGATGCGAGATTCGAGATGCGAGATTCAAGATTCGAGGAACTAATAAAGAGAAGTTGAATTTTTAGGAAATGTCTGTACTCCATAATGAAGACCTCTGCTCAGTGGTACGCGTTTTGCATGCACAAGCCTTTGATGCAGATAGCCTAATCCCCCCATAAACCCCAAGCCTCTCCCATTAGAATACGCCATTGAGCATCTTCACTTCCGACCACCTTCCCAACAATCCCCAGCTGATTTCTCAAACCCAACTCATTTTCAAAGCGAACTTGGGCCAATCCCAATAAAGGTAAAAGGTGCAAGAGGTTTACAGAGTGTCACATTTTTATATTTATGCATTGTCCACTGGCTACAGCCGCCGGGGTTCTTGGTGATCTCGATGTCGCAGCCGGGAACTACAGTAAATCTATCAATACGGGGAGGGTCGCTCGAGGTGTAGCGCGAAACAGAATTTTCTCCGTCTTAGGTTCTCCTATACTGTGGTCATTGAGTACAAATCTTTAGGGGTTAGGGAATATACAATGCGAAACAGCAGTAGTAAGCGAAGCCGGATTGGGCGAATAGGATCGCTGGGAGGAGAATTTGGAAGTACATTCTCGGTTTACGCGTTATAGGTAGTGGTGTTGGTAGGAGGCAATCTTGTGGGCGCGCACGAGTATTTATTTCCTCTAGGTAACTACGCGATATATTAATTTAAAATATAAGTAAGAGCACATGCTCACAGACCGCACCGCCACCTTACCGAGCAAATTAAATGATCCCAGCCATGCCATCCAATTCCTCGTACTTGGGCCAAACCTGAGAACGAAGAATCTCGTAAATCGTGATACACCTCCGCATATTTTAATATCGGCTAAAGTCTCCACTCGAACATGCCTTGCCCAAACGGTCTGCCGCATGCCTTGACATACTGGGACATACCCTATCGCATGCATACATGCTTTTGGCATGTTTTAGTATGTAAAAGCGGGCTATGTCACATCCTGGTATAGAAGGCACACTTGAGCTATACCGTTCTTACTTCCTTTATCACAATAGCTCCTGCTACAGTACACACATCATATGTAAACATCAGCTCTACGGCTGAACATAGAACAATACAATACACAATGATAGACATCATACATGTTTACATCACCTTGCAACCCTTACTGCAACAGGCTATGCATGTCCGAGACTCGACAAGGCATGTCCTGGTACGTTAGGGTATGCGGCAAACCATTTCCGCTGGCTTACTATACATATACTAGTAGTAAAAGAACGGAGATAGATGATATTATGGAGTTGTAAACGCTTAATTGCAAGCCAATCACGAGAATAACACGAGATGAGACGAAAATGATGCGGTAATAATAGCAGAAGTGACACTGTAATGCAATGCGGCGGCCCTTGTGGCCGCCGCCAGAACTGCGCTAACCGTATTTAGACAATGTATATAGTCAAACTATACGGCAATCGCTTGATCTGTTACGCTGAACGAGCAAAACAGAGTTATTCGGAAGTAGATTCAACACGAACTTAACGATAGGAGCCGATGAACAGAACGAGTGTCACCCTGTGACTTGACTGTATTGACTAAGGAGGTTAAGTATACCGTGGCATCTGCATTGATTGATGGATGATTGATTGTTTCCTACTCGGTTGCAGCCGCTTTAGCACGCAGCTATGTCCGGTCAGGAGGCCTTCACCAGACAGCCGACACGTGATAAATCATAAAATCTGCCACGCCCCACTTCGCCTCGTTCACTAAAACAAGACCAGCTGTCCCTTCCATCCTCCCTCTTTTCCCTAAACCAGTATTTCCAAATGCCCACTGGCTCTTGTCGATACTGGTTATTCTGCTAGTATATCCGTGCTATATAGATCCCAAGAGGCAATACCTCGTGTTTCGCTAACCTTTTACCTACAGTCTCCCTCCAGTACTCAGCTTCGTCTGTCTGTTTTGCCTTATCCCTCAAGGCTTGTCTGTTCCCGAAATGTGTTTCCGCTTGTGATTGTTGCCTTGCACCAGATTCCTATGCGGCAGTGTACTTGGTTGTGTGATGCTGGAGACAATAGTAACCATCGTAGTCGTGATTTCGCTGCTTGAGTGTGATACTCCGGGTATGCCCATAGACGAGGCTATCTGGTGGCTGCCGTATTGTATGGCACCGATCGTGCTATAGACCTGCCGTCTTATAGTCGAGCCTACCTGCTGCTAGTCGCTCTGCTGCTAGTCGCTCTTCCTACTTGCTATATCGCGCACCTACTCTTGCCAATGCCATAACTGGGACGCAACAGTCTGGGGAGAGGCTCAAGGCTACGTCTGCTAGCTTACAGGGAGGGGATTTGCCGCCAATAGACTCCTTCTATGCGCCCTTACTACTTACTGTGTCGCGCACCTACTCTTGCCAATGCCATAACTGGGACGCAACAGTTTGGGGAGAGGCTCAAGGCTCTGGGCAACAGCTTGTAGCAGGACGGTTTGCCAAGACATTGGGAGAGGTTGTCTAGTCGTTGCAGTGGTGTGTGGTGCCGATTGTTGCACACCGGGCGTCTGGTGTTTGAGTTGTGTTGAAGGTATTGCCGTTCTAGCGGTGACTCGTCGATTCGGGGCGTTGCAGTGTCATCTGGGGTGATGGACTAGCCGGGAGATAGTGAATAGATGGTTGCTGTTGTCTTTGGTGGACGCATCGTTCGTGTAGCTTGCTCATGTATTCGTGTGCTTGCTCTGCCGTGGCCGCGACGGCGACTCTAGAGGTACCTCATCAACGCTGAGGGACGCGCGATGGCCTCTAGAGGCCGGAGCTGCCACTTGCAGAGGTGTTTTGATGATCTTTAGATGATACTTCTGTAAATTCCAAAAATCGAGTTCTCGCTGTACATGCTAATTTTTCCGTGGCATCTGCATGCATATATATGCATGTCAATGCATTTCTTGGCATCTATCACGTGCACTATGCCTGAGGTATCCAGGACTGGCATGCCACTGTTCAAATATCAAACATTTTCAAACACCCACCATGTTTGCCAAGAATTTCGACGAGAAGGAATATAGTCTCTTGGGCAGGAATCACTATGCCAGTATGAGATGACTGTGGCGTATCCTTGACTTCGCAATCGACCTGGTGTTACGGGGAACTCGTTTCTCAACACAGTTGATTATGTCAAGACCTTCTTGACGCCTGTGTTCTCTTGTTCTGGTCCGCGGGTTTGGGGTAAGGGCAATATCAGTCTGGAAGTACTTACCTTAAGTACCTTTCCTTGCTCAGGTTCTTTGGAGGCTCACTAGATCCTAGCCGTCCGATGTATCTCCCAATTCAATTGTCGTCTAACCGATTTGATCCTCAGATCAATCCTGAACGCTTGTCGGTTAGTGTGAAGGTTGGGGGTGGGCTTGCTTCGTGTGCATATGACTTGTGCTTGATTGTATCTAAGTAAAAGGTCGTTACTGTAGTAGGTTGAAGAAGCTCCTATGTGAGAAACATAACATGAGATAACCACGAAGAGAGAAAGGAAAGTCCGTCCAACGTCCTCCCTATATACCCTTCTGGTTCTGGGTGCCAAGGTGTATTCCCACACCTCTTGGCTCTTCCCACACTGTGGGCAATGATTGATTGATTGATTGATTTTATCCTACTCGGTTGCAGCCGCTTAATCACGCAGCTATGTCCGGTTAGGAGGACTTCATCAGACAGCCGACACGTGATAGATTATATAATCCACCGCGCCCCACTTCGCCCCGTTTACTGAAACAAGACCAGCTGTCCCCCCGGTCCTCCTTCTTTTCCCTTAACCAGTATCTCCAAATGCCCGCTGGCTCTTGTAGATACTGGTTACTCTGCTAGTATATCTGTGCTATGTAGACTCAAGAGGCAATGCCTCGTGTTTCGCTATCCTTCTACCTACAGTCTCCCTCTAGTGCTCAGCTTTGTCTATCTGTTTCGCCTTATCCCTCAAGGCCAATGGGTTCCCTAAGTATGTTTCTGCTTGTGAAAGTTGCCTTGCACCAGATTCCTATGCGGCGGTGTATTTGGTTGTGTGATGCTGGAGACAATAGTAACCATCGTAGTCGTGATTTCGCTGCTTGGGTGTGATACTCCGGGTATGCCCGTAGACGAGGCTGTCTGGTAGCTGCCGTATTGTATGGCGCCGATCGTGCTATAGACCTGCCGTCTTATAGTCGGAGCCTACCTGCTGCTAGTCGCTCTCCCTGCTTGCTATATCGCGCTCCTACTCTTGCCAATGCCATAACTGGGACGCAACAGTCTGGGGAGAGGCTCAAGGCTACGTCTGCTGGCTTGTAGGGAGGGGATTTGCCGCCAATAAGCTCCTTCTATTCGTCCTTACTGCTTACTGTGTTGCGCACCTACTCTTGCCAATGCCATAACTGGGACGCAATAGTTTGGAGAGAGGCTCAAGGCTCTGGACATCAGCTTGCAGCAGGACGGTTTGCGGAGATGATAGTAGATGAGGTTCTCTAGCAGCTGCCGTATCGTGTCGCACCGATTGTGTTGTAGACCTGTCGTCTTATAGTCGGAGCCTATCTGCTGCTAGTCGCTCTCCCTGCTTGCTATATCGCGCACCTACTCTTGCCAATGCCATAACTGGGACGCAACAGTCTGGGGAGAGGCTCAAGGCTACGTCTGCTAGCTTACAGGGAGGGGATTTGCCGCCAATAGGCTCCTTCTATGCGTCCTTACTACTTACTGTGTTGCGCACCTACTCTTGCCAATGCCATAACTGGGACGCAACAGTTTGGGGAGAGGCTCAAGGCTCTGGGCAACAGCTTGTAGCAGGACGGTTTGCCAAGACGTTGGGAGAGGTTGTCTAGTCGTTGCAGTGGTGTGTGGTGCCGATTGTTGCACACCGGGCGTCTGGTGTTTGAGTTGTGTTGAAGGTATTGCCGTTCTAGCAGTGACTCGTCGACTCGGAGCGTTGCAGTGTCATCTGGGGTGCTGGACTAGCCGGAAGATAGTGACTAGATGGTTGCTGTTGTCTTTGGTGGACGCATCGTTCGTGTAGCTTGCTCATGTATTCGTCTGCTTGCTCTGCCGTGGCCGCGACGGCGACTCTAGAGGTATCTCATCGACGCTGAGGGACGCGCGATGGCCTCTAGAGGCCGGAGCGGCCACTGGCAGAGGTGTTTTGATGATCTTTAGATAATACTTCTGTAAATTCCAAAAATTGAGTTCTCGCTGTGTGTGCTGTTTTTACTGTGGGCAATGCCAAGTGCTGTGGGAACTGTGGGAATATCACGTGACTCCTGCACGTACTATTCTCTCTTAGGACTGACCTGGTTGCACCAGTCCCCTCTTGTGCGCCCAACGGATTCCACTCCACTTCAGTCCTAACAACAACTTCTTGTTATCCAACCATCCTCTGCAAGTCCCGTTGTCCCTGCTCTTCGGTCTTGAGGTGATCTGTAACACCTGGTATGCCTAGTTAGTGCGCGATGAGCTCTCTTGGTAGCTTGTTACTTGCTTGATAGCGGGGAAGTAGTTCCTCTTCTGTTACCGTGGGAGGCAGTGTTTCTATCCCTTTATTGGACATGTGGTAAGATATTGTGTTATATTCCTCGATTGAGTGGAGCGCCAGGAAGATGAGGAAGTTTTGTAGATGAAGTTCATGCTTCCTTAAGTTATTCTTTGAATTTCTATTCTACAGCACAGACTCGCACGCGCCACGCAAGGCCACGTCTTACCCAACACGATAGCGGACACCTTTTACTTATGATCCCGATGTTACCTTTGCCGTCGTTGGTGATATCGTCGTATTCAACTTCTTCCCTGATAAAATGAGTGAAGATGATCAAACTCGAGATAATCTACGTGGCAGAAGTGAGGAATATATATGCTGCATCATGTGCTGTCACATGCAATCACATGCACAATGTGGTGATCGCCTTTATTCTAACATTCCCCACTAACCGCTCTATTGTGCGCGGAGAATATACCTTATCTTCCGCATGCGGCTCTGATGGTTACAATCCATATGTGCCTTTTGAACTAATTCATCCTACAGAGGCTACCATAAGCTCGCAAAACATTCTCACGCAGACTTACCCTACTGCAGGAAATGTAATTTTGAGCCCCCTTGAGATGGCAATAGCTAACCAAATTCTAGGGAATTACATTCAATATCACTGTTACCGATCTTACTATCTGGATCTACTGTACGGCAATAGAGTCATGTCAAGAAGGGAATGGTAGCTGCGATCAATCCTGCGGACGGGGCGTCTATTGATCAACAGAAGAAAGCTGCCATATTAGCCCCATATCAGCTCGAACCGGGACAGCCGTGGCCTGAAGAAAGTGCCTCATCCATATCGACTCTCGCGAATAGTTTATTCTTCAACTAACAGCTGGTAGCTCAAAAACAAAGAGCTATTAGAACGAGACGACAAATCACGCGTCTAGGAGCTGAGGACAGCAAGATTACGCTGCGGGAGGATGGAGAATTGGCCGCATTATTTGCGACACGCAGGGCAAGAAGGAGTCGACAACAGCGGATTATTATGCACGGCTTTACAATTACTATAGCTCGCGAGCAATACGATAAGTTATGGGACGAGTACTCTAGCCGAAAGCCTCGCTCCCTCCTCTTCTACTAGCAGGTCAAAGAGCACCACCCACAACTTAATCAATCCCGGAAATTCGTCGCGATAGACCGTCGGCAAGCAATAGTCCGAAACAAGCTCCAGGAACGTGAGTCCCGCTACGAGTCCTATATTACACATAGACGTCTTTAGGAGGAGATTACTTAGGAAAGGCTAGACCTAGAGACCTATCTGCGAGAGCGGGCACTCGCTCTGGACAAGAGATCGGAAGAACAAAAGCAGCAAATTTTCTATAACATAGTCGACGCAATGCTATTGACTCTATCGGAAATAGATGAGGTATTTGGCCCATACTTCTGTTATTATCTACTGTAGTACTTGTTCCATTGAAGGGACTGGAATGTCTGTCGCAGCGCAAGCGAAAATCTCGTGATTTGCATTTCATAGTTGACGTAGCCACCAACTAGAAGAGGGGCGGCCCCTCCAGATAATATTACGGACAGCCGTACAACTTATTCCACGACTACAAATACTCTATAACCTCCTCGGATCCCATCCCATTTGCATAGGTGGAGAGTCCCAACAGTAATGCTAAGACTGACAAAGCAGCCAGTTTGAAGATCTAAATCATAATAGCACCAATAACAAAATAAACCAAAGCAGGAGGCAGGGCCAGCCCAGAATCCAAGCATACGCATCGAGCCGTCATTTTCCAGACACTATTAAAGCATTAGTATTTAAACAACCATGAGTTGAATCGGGTATGTTCGACGTCGACTTACTTCAGAGTCTCCCTGTCTTTCAAGAACTTGACGGTCGCTATTTGGCTTGTAGTCGAGGAACTCGTCGTCGAATGCGACGGAGTCCAAGTCGTGAACGACTAGGAAAGGATGAGCGCGGGCTTTGCGATGGCTTTTCCAGCCCCTGTCGTCACTGTCGTCTGTCAGGTAGTGAATTACCCCAGGCTTGTTTTCGCATTCTCCAGCACTGACTTCATCTGAGCATACAGCCGTTGATCCTGGGTTAACCACCTTCTCCCTTCTGGGAATACCACTTTGCGTAGCTCTTGTACGCAAGGAATCAACGGTTTACAGTAAGCGGTAAAATTCTCATCCACTTCCTTATCAAACTTATCCTGCTCGTCTATCTTGCCTTTTTTGATTTCTGCCAATTCCTTTGTGTCCTTGTAGTTCCAAGACTCGTATTCTGATTTACTCCTCTTTTGCCCAAGCCCATTCCAGTGTGCGCAGAGCCAGAAGAGCACCCAAAAGAACGACTCCAAGTCGTGCATAAAATTGTGATCCTCCCCATAAAGGGCGCCGATTGCCATGAACACTTTGGTACCTGTCTTGCTCGGTGCCCCTGAAGCCTTTTTGCGGTCGGTTTTAACGGCAAGGTCGAGATCGATTAGAAAGCCGTCGTCCTCGGCCTCGTTCAGCAGGACGTTCCCGATGGATATATCACGGTGGAGGATCTTAGCGTTTAAAAGTGATTCATGTCCTAAATTAGTTAGCAGAATCCAAAGTTATCTTTAGTACACTATTCACCTTTGATACCTCCCAGCAATCCTGTCAGCATGGCTCCCAGGGAACTCGCATTGTAAATATTCTTTCCCATATCACACATGATCACGCGACGATGGACTCGATTGCGTTGGCGTTGGGCATCTTGTTTAACTGGGGAGTCTGAACAGGAGCGTTTAGGAGGCGGCATTGATATGTGTATAGAGCTCGACGATCTCTTGCGCGTGATGCTTCTCCCTCTCCCTCTGTCCAATATGCCGGACGTGGCTGGGCTCGTGATAGACTCCGACTGTTCAAGTCTTCGCTTTTGGAATGGATTTCTCCCGTGGGCGTCTTGCAATCCTTTCCGAACGTTATTGCGAACATCGTCGACCGCACCCCCAACGTACACAGTCTCATGATGGTAGTAACGCGCAACGTTCTCCACTCCAGCTTCTGTAGCTTCTTTCAGCAAAAGACCCTCTTCGGGTCGCTCCTCATACTCCCATGAATCCTTAATGGGGCCGACGGGGGAGCTTCTCCAGCAGGTAGTCGCTCGACCTGCGACCGAAGATTGCCGCTGGATGAGTTCTTCCAGGTAAATCCGCTCCACCAACCCATTCCGCACAATACTGGTGTACCTTCGGGAATCCTCTTCTAGTATAGTAGGATCGAAGCCCAGCTCTTCTTTATCCATCCATAGATACCCCAGAATTGCCGAAACGAACATTTGACCATCTTTGTTGATGTCGAATGCTTGAGAAGCAACTCCTCCAAGTCTGTCAAATACCCACAGACGCATGAGTGACCCATAGATGGTAAAGCCTGGAACGAATCGACGGGTGTCTTGTCCGCTAAACACCTCCCGCGCATATTTGATCAAGTCAAGCCAAGTGCTCCGATGGTTGTCTTCCCGCGAATGACCCTTGAGCTCGCCAGGGACAAGGATATCGGACCATGTGCTAGCGAGCCCATCGTCGTCTCCGCTCAACTCATAGGCGAAGCCGACGTCCAGCTTTCGTTTGCTGACCGACCCAGGGATAGGCTTGTTTGGGGTGGTAACGCATCGTCGACGTTTGTGGGGACGGAATCCTCTTTCACTCGCGAAAAGCAGGAATTTTTTGACATGGCGACTGAGCCAGTTTAATACCCTTAACTCTTCACAGCCCTCTGGCCACTCCGCCCAGCCAGCGTCTTCCGTGTATAACGACGGCTCTGAATCTTTGCACATCTGGAACACAGCTGTCGATATCTCTCGAAGCTGTGGAACTTGTCCGAAGAAAGTGTCAAAGAATTGGGGATGGTCGATTATGAGGTCATCTTCTACTTCGGCTTTGAGTATGGGATCAACATGCCTCCGAAGGTCGGATGTGTCTGCGAAGCTGCCAGTGTTGAAAGTCCAGGGTGTCTGTTGAAAGGAGGCGGTAAATGGCAGGTTGGATTGAAGAGGAGTAGTTGGTCTGGCGACGGCCGCGTAGACATTATTCCAGATGAGTTCATCAGTCTCATTGTTGAGGACCGCGTTGAGAAGAGGGGCGATTCGTTCAAAGTCGAAGCCGTCAGCATTGATTGCTGCATTGAGATTTAGGAGATCGCCAAAGAGATTGCCGCGCCCAGTGCTAGAAGGCAGGACACGAGAGGCAGGAAGTCCTTGCAATGCTAAAACAAGATCAAGTGCTAGATTTTGCAGACCTATGTCCGTTAGAGAGACCTTGCAACAAGCCAACAGAAGTTACCCTCATTGCTCATCTGGAGTAGAGCATTCGTGGAGACGGGGAAGCATAGGCCGTTACAGACTGACTTGGACAAGTCACGAAATGCACTCAAGCCATCTCCAATAGGTTTAATTTTGATTGCCTCTGGCCGGGTGAGGAGGTCGGCCATGGCGAGAAGGGGGGACGGAGACAAAAGCTGACGGTATAGAGCGGTGCAACATATAGCTACGGGAAGCAGATGGCGCTTCGAATAAGAGGTGGAGAGGCTAGGTAAGAAGGTAGGAGGCAGGAAGGTCCTGGTCCAGCCGTAAGATGTGGAGGATAAAGAGAAGCAGATGTGAGCGCGACGCGGGAATGGAAAGCGGCGTGGCTTGTAGTGATGAATAAGCACATAGAGGCGCAGCTCCACATGTTCCCGCGCATTGGCAAAATCAAAAGTGACCTTATTCGCACAAACATTACATCAAAAGGTCCACCCAGCAGAGATAATAGATGCTGTTCGACCAGACCATGAGGCAGTTCAGCGGCTGTTGCAAAGAAGACGATCCTTATGGTCATTGTATACGACCGGCACAGATTCTCGCCTTCCGCCAACCGAAATGTGATGGAAATCGAATTTATTTGCATCGCGTAAGTCTTTGGTAGTGATCCATCTAGCTTGCATTTATCAATCAGCGGGCGAGATGCGCACGAATTTGTCATTAGTGAGAAAAACGATAGAGTTCAGGACCCGAATTTTATTCACGACTTCGATCTTCACACCCTGCAGCACAACATCTCGTATAATCAACAATCCGACTGTATATGGTCAGCGAATCATATCCAGCGATATTGTGTATTTGTGCATCCGGAATTCGACCACGAGAAGGGTATATCCATCATAACGATCCTAAAGCGTGCACAGCTCCTTTTCGAATCCATTTTGTCTGTGTCAAAAGATCATGGTTCTATCCGGAGCTCGTTGTTCAGGACTGTGGCCGGGGTAGAGGGTAAAAGTCGAGGTCTATTTGCAAACGGCTATATACCTGCAGACAGTGTCATTACTCAAGAAACGCCAATCATATTTATCGACCATAATTAGATCTAAGACACTTTACCCGGAGACTCCAACGCGGCACTTCTAGCGTCGGCGATTGAGAAATTACTTACCAATATACGTCAAATATTTAAGGAGCCCTATGCACAAAGAGCGGCAGGAAAAGACAGTCGAGTAACTAAGATATGGACAGCTACTTACCAAGTCGGTGGTGGACCTACGAAGGACTGGCTAGGGTTAGACAGTGAAGAGGATTAGGGCATAATGGCGGTTTATGCAAACATATCAGTAGGTTTTCATGCATCACAAGTAGCTCTATCATACCTCCATTTCTGACAACACGGCGGAAGATTAACTACAGTTGCCGCCCCAATGCAGCATCTCAATAGGACTGGGAGTCGCTTTCACACAAGGTTTACGCACTCTACGATATAGCCGCAGCGCATACAAAGGCGCGTCAAGTAGGGGGGTATAGGCTGCTCATCTTGGACGGCCATGAGAGCCATCTCAACCAGGATTTCAAGGACTACTGCCTCGAACATAATATCCTAACCCTCTGTATGCCACCTCATTCATCGCATATCCTCCAGCCGCTTGATGTGGTCTGCTTCTCGCCGTTGAAGCGCAAGTACTCCCAACACGTCCGGGACTTGGCACGCCGACGCGTCTACCATATCAACAAGGCTTTCTCCCTGCCTTCAGAGACGCGTTTTTCGACGTGTTTACAAAAGAGAACTGTCAAAAGGCCTTGAGGCAGTAGGGCTAGTCCCTATCAACGCGCAGGCGGTATTGGATCGCCTTGAAGTACGGCTACGTACCCCACCAGCACCCCCACCGCAGGAGACGCCGTGGCAGTCGAAAACTCCAAGCAATACTCAAAAATTTGGATCTCAATCAAAGCTCGTACGCGAATCTTTCACTCAGTCACCAGTTACTGCGCAGACTGGCTTCTCTCAGCTTGTCAAGGGCGCTGAATTGATGCTGCACCAGAATGCTCTACATATTGCACGAAACCACGAGCTTGAAGAGCAATTGGCAGTAATGACGAAGCGAAAATCGCGCAAATGGAAGTGGATCCAGCAAGGTGGTACTATAGAGTATGGGACTGCAGCAGCGCAGGTAGCTGCTGAGGCGTCTGTCGCGCCTCAGGGATCAAAGAAGGCTCGTGGTAGTGGTGATCAAGAAAAAGCCCAACCAACTGTAAGGCGCTGTGGGAACTGTGGCGGGACCGGGCATAACGCGCGAACGTACCAAAAAGATACTGAGATATCTTCTGAATTAGATGCGAGCACAACGTACGTAGGCTCCTTATTTGATAGTGATGAAATTGAGGATGCGTAATATGAGTTCGTTGTGCCAAGCCTTTTGACCAGCTCGGTGGGTTGACCAACTCGGTGGGTTGATCAGCTCGCTGGTGGAACACGTTAGTTATAGGAGAATAGATACTCCGGTAGCGGAAGCCATGCAGTGGTGCAGTCGGCCCGCCAAAACTCGCACGAAGGAACATCTGATTTATGAGATATTTGTAAACGCTGAGACCTTCTTCAATCATGTCATTTTACACCCCCAATAATATCGATGACACTAATTTGGCTTATCATTACAAGATCATCGTCAACGACTCACGTGGTATATACTACCAGCTTGTAACAGGAGCACAAGGCTTTCCAGCTGGTTTCTGGGCCTCAGAACGGTAAAATAAAACTCTTTACAGTGTCCACTTCTGAGTCTAACCTTATACAGTTCCTCGGTCTCACAATTACCAACCGCCAGCAAGTCACATACGTCTAATTCAAGCTATCTCCGCTACTTTCCAAGCGTTGCAACTCCAAACAAGAAGCGTCTGTATATTGCTCTATACCCCAGCGGAGTTGTTGACAATGATGAAAGGAGGTTTTTGAATAGTCTCTCCATTAGCTGATATAAGCTGATGCTCCCAGATATCATTGGGGATTCCTAACTGGACCCAAAGCGGAGAAGAGCGCAGATACCCCCGGTATTCGTTATCACGTGAAGAATCACCCGATTACCGGATGGACGTACGAAGAGAACATCGTCAGCGATATCAGAGCAACGTACAACCTACTCGCTCGTATTGTTGTTGCAAAGGTGGAGAATGAACAACGTCTAATTGAGCTTCTTCGCAATATTCCCGTCGTCAATGGGGACCCAAACTGGAGATGTCGTACATGGGTTGTGCAGGCTCTAGCAGAGATTGCGCACAACGGTAGCTGCGTGGGCTCTTCTGAGCTCGATTGGGGAACTATTGAGAAGTTTGCAAGGCAATATGTTGCACAGAAAACTGCTGCAGGGAGGTATGCGAAGACAGAGGATTTATTGAAACCTAAACCGACTTATGATTTGATCGAAGGGAAGGAGAGCGTGCCTTAAGGTGGGAATAGTCGCCTCGATTGGGAGCGCACATAATTCAACAATCGCCCCACCATTGGTTGCGAGTTCTTTCCATTTTTAGTTCTTCCGGATAAGGGTGAAGTAGGGAATGGAGAATGCCCTGCCATTCAGTTCTAGTCCTGTTTCCAAACCATGCAGTTGTGAATTCCCAATAGGGAGGATACCACCCCGATGACTCCCAATCAATAATTCCAACTATCTTGTCCCCAGAAACTAAGATGTTGAATGGGTTTAAATCGCAATGTGTGAAAACTGGGGGTGGCCATTGACCTTCCTGTTTCGCAATCATGGTTTTGATGTCGTTGGCGTCCTGGCTGCCGACGTGGTCGCCTATCTGTGTTGCTTGAAGATTGCCTCTCAGCCATCGATGAAAGTCTTGAATTGTTGTGAACGGCCCAAAGCGTGGGGTCCCATGCGGGAGACGGGAGTCGTACAAAGAGCTACCAATACAACTTTGAACTCCCGTACCAGGCGGCGGTTCCAAAGCCCGAAGCTCCTGGACCATGTCTTTTAGTTGCGAGAAAATTTTCCCAAGGGACTCAGGAGAGAGTTTCTTCCAGGCACTTGCTAATTCTTCGCCTTGGATTCGTTCCATGACAAGGTAAGCTCGGTTTTTGTGGAGAAAGGAGCAGTAAACTTTAGGAACAGGTATCGAGGTGTGTTCTGCGATATACTTCATTGTGACGGCTTCCGTTAGGTGTACATAATATCCTGTTTTGATGATTCTGTATTTCGAAATTGGTATACAAGCGCCATCCCGGTGAAAGAATCTGGCCGTGGTGTGAAGTGCTAAACGAGCCAAAAAACGTCGGGTATATGTGTTGTTGATCGCGAGGTCTTTGCTTCCTTTGTGCTGGTTTTCGTAATTGTTCGCAGGATTGAAGTAAGGAGCTGCCATCGCAAGAGCGATAAGAAAGAAACAATCGCTAGTGAGAAAAGGGCGACTTGGAATGCGAGTTGTAAAAATTGTCCTAGTGTCGTTGTTGCAACGGATGAGATGGCCGTAGCTGGTATGAAAGAGCACTGCACAGGACCAGCAGGCTCACGCAAAAGGGAGAACCGCGGAGGCTCGAGAACGGGCGGGACGATACGGTCTATCGTATGCTGCTGATAGCTCGTGGTAGGCAGATTCATGCGGTGCTTGAGAGTTGAGTGACGAAGATGAAAGATTGAGATTAGGTGCTCTCTATGGAGCCGCCCAGGCCTGCTAAAGAGCCCACCAGCCCTTTTGAAACGTGTCCTGTTGAAGTTGTTCCACTCCGTGCTGCAATCCACGAGCTTGAGACATACAACCTACACACGTCGCTGAATACTAACAGTATACACCTGCTCTTTTCTAGATGTCTATATAACCAGTGAGTCCTTCCGCTCTGCGTTCCCTTTCAACCAATACCTCAGAAAGCTAGACTCAGAACATATCTTTACCACTACCCAAAGATCTGTCAAAATGAGACCAGCGCTTGTACTCTTCCTGATTTGCCTCGCCATCTTATGATTACTTATTACTTTCTCTTGCTGCCTCCCAGCTTACCTCGGCGCCTTACGTCAACACTTGGACTTTACGCCATCCTTCTACTCCTCACCAAACTGGGAAACTTGTGGAGAAACCTATAGGTCAGTTGTTGTAACTCTGCTTCAACTTTCATCCCTAACAACATCAGCAGGATTGACACCGTCCGGCAAGGCTCCGAGTCTCTCCTCCGTCGCAATTTGAAAACCATCCACTCTTCATCTCACAATACTTAATCGCGTGCCAGCTCACGTCGGTTCATCCCGGTCATTCATTGCTATCGCGGACGACCTGCGCCTGGTCCTCCAATACAGGCTCACACAGCTTCCACAAATTGGGGCGGAGAAATCTGGAAGAGTTGCTGATTTGTGAAGCGACTACAGTTAAGGCATTCTTGAACGACAAAGAGCGCTCTGAAGTCCAATTCAAAAGTGCTGAGTACAGTGAATCGGCAAGTGTTCTCCAACGCACCATCTGAGCTTAATCATCTTCATGGGTTCATAGTTCACGGCCCACCTCAAGAGCCCTGATGTCCTCCGGAGGCTAGCGCGGAATCCTGATCCATCGCCCACGAGAATTTGTATCGGTCTGCAAGAACCCTTTTCTCCAGGTTTCTACTTCAAAATGCTTTGGCTCGAAAATAATTATGACCTGAAGGGACTCCTTTACACCCAAGCATCGCATCTCTCTCTTCGCTAATTCCCACCACCGTGTATCGATCGACCAAGTACCACTCGAAGAGATTGCGAGATTCTAGTCCGCTATTGTCGTCCCGCTCGATTTGGAGTTGGGAAGGCAATACATCAGCCAGCAGCTTGAGTAGAGGCCTCATCTCGTCCTCGTATTTCCTCATTATTTCTGTAATAGTTCCAGTAACTCCAAGAGATCTGAACGTCAGGTTGCACGGCTTTGATCTGGAGTGTCGTGTGTTTGACCAGATAGGGCTCATAACCTGTTACGCTGAACGAGCAAAACAGAGTTATTCGGAAGTAGATTCAACACGAACTTAACGATAGGAGCCGATGAACAGAACGAGTGTCACCCTGTGACTTGACTGTATTGACTGCAGAGGTTAAGTACACCGTTGCATCTGCATGCATATATATGCATGTCAATGCATTCCTTGGCATCTATCACGTGCACTATGCCTGAGGTATCAAGGACTGGCATGCCACTGTTCAACAAGGATCGCGTTTGTCGCAGTTCAGCGTCAATGAGCGATCCCATGGATAGAACGACGCGAGACCAAGGTCGGAGAAGATAAAGCGTACTTACTACTCGGCATCTTCGACGTCCGTATACCTCTTCGCTATGGCGAAGGGATGGCGAGTGCATTCAAACGACTTGAGGAGGAGATCAACAAGCTGGGGGAATGTGTCCAAGATTTACGCCTTACCAATCCCCGCGATGAGAAGAAGCGTATTGAATACACTAAAGGCGGCCTACTACAGGACTCATACTACTAGATCCTCCAACACTCCGACTTTCATCAATGGCGCCACAATCATAAGAGTCGACTGCTGTGGATCAAGGGCGATCCCGGTAATGACAAGATTTCAACGATGTATAAGCTGCACCAAAAAATGAGACATAAGTATAAACTCAAATGAAATGACCCCCTCAAGCCCAGTGGAAAATGAGGGCTATATATACACGATTGAGAGTACAAGGCTGAACTTCGGCCTTGATGCCGCAGGAGATGTTACCATATTGCAACACATTGCAACATATTGTCGCACAATCTCATCAGGTATGGGCAAGACTATGTTGCTCTGCGGCATCATCAACGAAATAGAGAAGTCGAATACTAGGATGATTCTAGCCCTTTTCTTCCTTCAGGCTACTGACTCTCGAATCAACAACGCCACAGCCGTACTGCGAGGCCTGATCTACTTACTCGTCGACCAGCTGCCTTCGCTCATCTTGCATGTCTGCTGGCCATAAAACAAATGTTGTAGTCATTACCGGCGCAGGTATCTCGACTAATAGCGGTGGTAGGCAAAACATTATTTCTATAAAGCTTTCATCTAATGTGTAAGAGTTCAACCCTCAAAGGTGTTTCGCAAGTGAGGGAAGACAGCTTATATTTCAAGTTTGTCTTCAAATTTAGCATCGCGAATGCTAATCCCGTTTGCAAAGGTAAGAGTACCTTTAGATTCATTGATAACGGCTTTGGTGTCCTTGAGAAAAGGCCTGCCTAGTAGAAGATCCTCAAATTGTCCCGGGACTATATAAGCAAAAGCGTTGCATATAAGTCCCCCTAAATCTAGGTTCAACTTCGCAATTTTTGTCACTTGGGTCTGTCCTTCTTCCTTAAGAACTCCACCTATAGTACGCGGACTAATAGGGAGTACTTCAAGGTCCATCTGCGAAGCTTTCTCCTCGTTTATTGATGCGTAGCAGCTAGATCCATTATCAAGGAGAGTTTTAAGAGAGTATATATCGTTCACTATAGTATTTGTGTAGAAAAGGCGGGAGAGCATCTTGGGTCTGAACTGCTCCCATTCTTTTTCTATCCGAGAACGGTGTGAATCAGTGTCTTTGTTCGAATTCAAAATACTATTTACTCTCTCAATTGACTCCTTTGACAATTTTGCTCTATCTACTCTACGCCTCCATCCACGACTTTGGATAGAGGCTACTCTTTTTCCGAGTAGTCCTCTTCTTCAACTTCTTCATTCTCCTCAGTGGTTCCTTTGGCCCTTTTTGAACCAAGTTGCGTGACTCTTTCTACCTCTGTATCCAACCAGCAGTCTTTCATTCTATGGCCGGCCTTCCCACAGCGTAAGCAGAGGTTATTTGCCTTCCTATATTCATAGGCTTTAGACGAAATTTTTAACTTGTTTACGCGTGTAGGCTCCCAGTCCATAGCGTTCAGATCTTTAAAAGACTTCTCTTTATCTCTGAATCGTAACTTATCTTCTGAGGAAGAGAGCATCTTTGCTGTAGTGATTTGCATACTTGTATTCAAAAGATCGGACACAAACTGCTGGTAGGAGGTACTCTGAGATTGGCCTATTCTCTGGTTTCGCAGCTCTTGATTTATTGCTTTGTGTAGAAATGCAATTTTAACAGCGTCAGGCCAAGTCATTCCTCCAGCATTAGCAAGAGTGGTTTCAAAACGGGGAAGAAAAGAGAAGAAGGGTTCTTTCTCTTTTTGTTTGATTGTGGACAGGCTTACAGTAGCTCTTTGTTGTTGTACTGGATCGCCATATAAGTTGTCCATATACTGTAACAATTTCTGTCCCGTTTTATCTTCCTCTGGAGCTGTCTTTACGTAGGCCAGAGTAGCCTGAGCTGCGGAGCCTCGTAGAGAGGAGAAGATGTAGGCAAATTGGTTCCTACTATCCCCTATAGACTCTGCGTCTATCTCCAACTTCATCCTTGCTTGTTGAAACCACTGAGCCCATTCAGAACGCTTGCCATCAAATTCTTGGAGCTTAGGAAGTACAGCTTTCTTCCTATGTATTCTGTCTTTTTGTGAATTCTTAGTCTCTTGTCCTTCTACTACGTTCTCAGAGCGAGTAGTGTTAGGCAAGATTGTAAGAATACGCGTAATAGCATCGTTCTGAATGGCTAGTTGATGTTGTAATGCTGCCATAGCTTCTTGTAGGGCTTGGGGTTCTTGAGGAACTCTTTGTTCCTGATCTTCTCCTTCCATATTTTCACCTATGAGAGATAATAGAGAGCACTACTATACACACTCCTAGGCTCTACTCTAGAGATTTGCTAGGCAGTATAGAGTCAATGCCTATTAGTATAGGAAGGTGACTATAGAATCCCAGAAGGATTTTTTACACTATAGTCCGCTCTGCAATCCTTATTACTAAGGACAGAGCTCCCAGGGACTGTGAAGGCCAAGTGTATTAAATCTCTCTCCCTAGCTCTTTCTTTCCTCAGCTTATTACAGCTTCAACTCCTAAGACTACGCTGTCTTAGGATGACCTGCCCTTGCTTCTTGGAGATTCTAGCACGTTCTAGAAAATCTCAGTTTGAATTCTCTTGAATTCCCTTTTTGGATTGGCCCTTTCGGTTGGCCCTTGCTTCTTGGAGATTCTAGCACCTTCTAGAAAATCTCAGCTTGAATTCTCTTGAATTCCCTTTTTGTTTGGCCCTTGAGGTTGGCCCTTGAAGTTGGCCTTTGAGGTTGGCCCTTGCTTCTTGAGTTAGGACAAGTGTCCTCTTCTTGAAATTCCTTTCTGTTTGGCCCTTGAGGTTGGCCCTCGCTTCTTGGATTAGGACAAGTGTTCTCTTCTTGAAATTCCTTTTTGGAGCTTGCTCTCTGTGAGCCTTTCTTCCTTTGTAAGACTGAGGTACTTAGATAATGTAAGAGTTCAACCCTCAAAGGTGTTTCGCAAGTGAGGGAAGACAGCTTATATTTCAAGTATCTAAGTACAGAGAAGAAAGTGTAAGTACAGGAAGGATAGCTAGTATATATAATCCTCCTCTTACAATAGATCCTTCTAGAAAGTATCTTTAAATGGAAACGTGACAGCTTGCAAAATAGAACATGGCAGCTTGCGAAATAGAACATGACAGCTTGCAAAATAGAACATGACAGCTTGCAAAATAGAACATGACAGCTTGCAGAATAACAAGAGAACAATTGGAAATCCAGTCATGGATAAGCTAGAGAGAAGGATTCCATCCCTTAACACATCCAAATGGATATTCGACGTGAAGTACCTCATCAGTGGAGCAATCGATAAATTCAAGGCAAGGCTTGTGGCCAGAGGATTCTCACAGAAACTAGATGTAGACTTCACGGACACCTTTGCACCTACTGTTAGGCATGATACCCTGAGATGCTTTATGGCTACTGCTGCCAAGAAGAATCTCAACATACATGTAGTTGATGTAAACAATGCATTCACCGAATCATTCCTGAAAGAGGACATCTTCATGATCCCTCCCCCAGGAGTAGACATTCCACCAGGCAAAGTCTTCAAGATGCTGAAGAGCTTGTATGGTCTGAAACAAGCAGCAAGAGACTGGAACCAACTCTGTGTAGAGAAATTGAAGAAGCTGGGCTTTGCCCAATCAGAAGTTGACCCCTGTCTTTTGGTTCACAAGGAGAGAGACATCATGATTTTTACATGGGTAGACGACATACCTATTGCATCCTCAAATCTCGACAATATCAAATGGTTCAAGCAAGAATTTGGGAAGATCTTCAAGATCAAGGACCTAGGAGAACCAGACAAGATTGTTGGCATGAGGATCACTAGAGACAGAACGAAGAGAACCCTGAAGCTTGACCAAGGACACTACATCAGGGAGGCCCTCGCAAAGTTTGGAATGTCGGCGGAAAAAGGGAAGCCCACGCTATCACCCATGGATTCCTATGATGATCTGAGAAAATCAGGACCAACAGATCCTTGAGCAGATAGTGGGAGCTACCAGGAGCAGATGGGAACTTTGATGTGGCCAATGTGATGTGCAGGCCAGATATAGCTTTTGCTATTAGAAGACTCAGCTCCTATGCATCTGACCCAACGGTATTCCATGAGAAGGCAATCAAGAAAGTAGCCAGGTATCTCAGGTCATTTCCAGATCTTGGACTGGAATACAGCATTGGAGGACATACTGGGCTTGTGGGATACTCAGATGCAGATTACGCTATGGACAAGGCAGACAGGGTCTCCATCCTAGGATGGGTGTTTGTCAAAGGATAGATCCTTTCTCAACTTATCCTGGATGGATTCTTAGCACTACCTGGTAGTCTTTCACGTGCGCCTAGCAGGGATTGTTTGCAGCATGTCCTTTTTTCTTATACGGAGGACATATATACTTGTCAAAGGATAGATTCTTTCTCAACTTATCCTGGATGGATTCTTAGCACTACCTGGTAGTTCTCACGTGCGCCTAGCAGGGATTATTCAGGGACCGTTTCACATGCGCTTCTACTCCTTTCTATTCTCTTCTCAGGACAGCATGTCCTTTTCCTACTTGGAAGATTATATATACAAGTTGTTCTTCCTGTACCTACACTTTCTTCTTTGTACTTAGATACTTGAAATATAAGCTGTCTTCCCTCACTTGCGAAACACCTTTGAGGGTTGAACTCTTACAATACTAGTCGTCCTTCCTACACTTACACATTCTCCTCTGTACTTAGATACTTCGAAATACAAGCAGTCTTCTCTCACTTGCGAAACACCTTTGAGGGTTGAACTCTTACATTATCTAAGTACCGCACCAATACCTCTTGCTGACAGTAAGAGAGAGTCTCTGCAGCAATCGTCAGAGCAAAGAGAAAGCCTTCCATTGAGCGAGGTACCGAGAAAGCCCTCCATCGAGCGAGGCACTGAAAAAGCCCTCCATTGAGCGAGGCATTGAGAAAGAGTTTGCTAGGTACCTCATAACCTAGGACGGATGCTACATCTTCTCATTGTGTAGTAATGACGAACGTCGAAGATTGAGAGTTGTTGAAACTTGTCCTTTGCGAAGGGATATCAACAACGTCCAAAGTGACACCCACAAGTTGAAAGTACTCCCAGGTCAATCCTGTTGGTGAGTCAAGGTCCTAAAGAGGACACCCAAGCCATTTTCAGTACTCTCAGGACGAGCCTGCAGAGTCAAGGTCCTAAAGAGGACACCCCAGCCATTTCAGTACTCTCAGGAAGAGCCTGTAGAGTCAAGGTCCTAAAGAGGACACCCAAGCCATTTTCAGTACTCTCAGGACGAGCCTGTAGAGTCAAGGTCCTAAAGAGGACACCCAAGCCATTTTCAGTACTCTCAGGACGAGCCTGCAGAGTCAAGGTCCTAAAGAGGACACCCCAGCCATTTCAGTACTCTCAGGAAGAGCCTGTAGAGTCAAGGTCCTAAAGAGGACACCTAACCCAAGAAGCAAGGGCCAACCTCAAGGGCCAAACAAAAAGGAATTTCAAGAAGAGAACACTTGTCCTAACCCAAGAAGCAAGGGCCAACCTCAAAGACCAACCTCAAGAGCCAACCTCAAGGGCCAAACAAAAAGGGAATTCAAGAGAATTCAAGCTGAGATTTTCTAGAAGGTGCTAGAATCTCCAAGAAGCAAGGGCCAACTGTAAGGGCCAATCCACAGTAAATTCTCGCAAAATTTACAAAGAGGAAATCAGAGGTCATCCTAAGACAGCGTAGTCTTAGGAGTCGAAGCTGTAATAAGCTGAGGGAAGAAAGAGTTAGGAAGAGAGATTCAATACCCTTGACCTTCATAGTCCCTAGGAGCTCCGTCCTTAGTAATAAGGGTTGCAGAGCAGACTGTCAAGGATGAAATCAGTCGGAAGGAAACTCAGCCTCAGAGCCTGTACTCGATGATTGGAACGTCAATCAAGATTGATAACCGCCTATTCGAAAGAAAACTTCAGAGGAAGGGAGTTAGTTCTTATCGAGGACATGGAAACAACAGTCGTGCGAATATAGGTGTTTGAGTTGATTCATACGGACCGCAGCCAATGGAGCTCGACAAGATTCAGAGCGGTCCACGTGGATCCAAGAAAGTTACAGGTCAGAAAGCCCAAAAAGAACAACACTGGACGTTTCACGAATCAGGGACAACGATTCGGAAACTCACCCATGGGCTCAGAACACCTCAAGGCTTTACAATCCGATGCGTAAGTACCGCCAATCCACAACATACTGAGCTGGACGGCTTGTTATGAGGACGACTGCAAAGTACACCTATCCGAGAAGCAGAGCTCCGGATACTACCCTCGGGATAGAGGAGGTTACCAAGGTAACGGCAATGTCAAAGGACATCTCGCTATGATGAGTTCGTCATCTAGCTCACCCGGTCTTTATGGCACTCAGTTGGAAGTGCCAAAAGCAGAGTATGGCACAAACCAATTCGGGGTTGGGAATACAATGGCTGCTGTCAAAGTTATCAGCAGATACCCAAGCGTGAGAAAGAATCCGGAACACGATCTTCACTGGATGATTCCATCGAACTGGTACAAAGTCAAAGAATGCCCACTGTGGGAGCACAAGTCCGAGGAAGACCCAGGAGAACCAGATTGGGAATTCCACTGGGTTCACGAAAAGGAAGTCAACAATACGACCCTCAGGAAGATCATGAAAATCCCAAACATCAGTGCAGATGTACAGCACGTCCACCACAGACACTCACCTATGAATTGCTGCGAGAATGAGGAATGCGATTTACCTCAGCACCAGGAAATGAAAGATCTTGGAGAAATACTCCAAGAGTTGCCAGCCATTTCCGGGAGTTGGTCTACACCAAACGAAAACGAATCTCTACAGTCTATGTCGGGCGACGACAGTGAGTCTACAGTAGAAGACAACTCCAACGAAGGAGAATCGAAGGAAAATCTAGAGTTTATGACCTTCCGGCTCTCACGTTTGACACGAGACGTTGAACGAGCAATTGATCAGGACGATTCTCAGTGCAAAGACGTCTATCCAAATGCATGCCTTGACTTCACCTGCCCATACCATCCGAATGGGGCAAGGAACCTTCGACACCTTGTCCGACGATTGGACATCGCAGTCAAAACAAAGCAAGCACGCAAATGGGATGAGAATTCGGGAAACGAGGAGGATTAACAGTAGAGAGGCCCCTGTTGAATCCTAATGAAGCGCCTCATTTTCTGAACAACCTTGGTACATCCAAAATGCTGGTCGAAGGAAAGATCGACAACGTACCAGCATGGGCCTTCATCGACACTGGTGCCGATAGGAATCTTCTAAGCGAGAAATTGGTCGACGAATGGAAACTACCCGTACGGTCGAAACGGCATCCATATCCACTAACTATCGCTGATGGAAGACCTGACAACTTCAATGGAGGCATAGTGATCTACGAAGCAGACATAATCTTGTGGATACAAGGGAGGAAAGAACAGATTGTTCTAGACGTCACGAATATTGGAGACTCGGATTTGATCCTTGGTCTGTCGTGGCTTCGAACTCACAATCCGCATATCGACTGGAGAACATTGACGCTCACGTTCCCAGACCAACGATATCCCGTGCAGGCTAGCATGCGCGCTAGAACACGGACAGCACAAAGACCTTTGCGGAAAAGGCCTACACACGTTGAAGTGGCATACTGCTATCGTCTCCAGACAGAGGAGGATAGGTCAGTGTTCCAAATTCCCCATGGGTACCAGGAATTTGCAGAACTTTTTAAAGGGGAATCGATCGAAGATTCTCTTCCACCACACCAACCATGGGATCATGAGATCAAGCTTAAGAATAATGAACAACCAAAGAAGTTCAAGATCTACCCATTGAGGGAAGATCAGCTTGAAACCCTTCGTGAATACATCGACGATTTCACGAAGAAGAAGTTCATCCGGGAGTCGAAGTCACCCGCTGTAAGAGTTCAACCCTCAAAGGTGTTTCGCAAGTGAGGGAAGACAGCTTATATTTCAAGTATCTAAGTACAGAGAAGAAAGTGTAAGTACAGGAAGGATAGCTCGTATATATAATCCTCCTCTTACAATAGATCCTTCTAGAAAGTATCTTTAAATGGAAACGTGACAGCTTACAAAATAGAACATGGCAGCTTGCGAAATAGAACATGACAGCTTGCAAAATAGAACATGACAGCTTGCAAAATAGAACATGACAGCTTGCAGAATAACAAGAGAACAATTGGAAATCCAGTCATGGATAAGCTAGAGAGAAGGATTCCATCCCTTAACACCCGCCGGATATTCAGTTTTCTACGTACCCAAGCCCGATGGTTCACAACGATTGTGTGTCGATTACCGACATCTAAATGAGATTTTGGTGAAGAATGCGTACACGCTGCCTTTAATCCAGGAGTTGAGGGACAGACTCCAAGGAGCCAGATGGTTCACGAAATTCGATATTCCTGCGGCTTTTCATCGAATTAGGATTAAGGAAGGTACGAGTGGAAGACAGCATTCCGCACTCACCTTGAGCACTACGAATACCTTGTCATGCCCTTTGGTTTGAAAACGCCCCTGCGACGCTGCAAGCCTATATGAACAATGTGCTTCGCGAGCACTTAGACAAGTTTGTGTCTGTTTATATGGATGACATTTTGGTTTACTATCGAAAGTTCGAAGAACACGCCAATCACGTTCGAACCGTCCTCCGCGCACTACAGATATTTAACTTGCGGCCGAAACCTCGAAAAGCGAATTCCACAAGCAATGAATCAAGTTCGTTGGATGTTTTGTCTCTCAAGATGGACTTGAGATGGACCCGGAAATGTACCAGAAGGTCCGCGATTGGCCGGTACCCTCGAACGTCAAAGGAGTACAGTCATTTCACGCCTTCGCGAATTATTATCGACAATTCATCGAAAGCTTTTCCGAAGTTGCAGAACCCCTCACGGGATTGATGAAGAAGGGGATTACCTTGGAATGGAACGAGCATGCGCAAAAGGCCTTTGACGCACTCAAGATACGGTTAACAACACCACCCATTCTGCAACTGTTTAACTGTTAAGGGATGGAATCCTTCTCTCTAGCTATCCATGACTGGATTTCCAATTGTTTCTCTTGTTATTCTGCAAGCTGTCATGTTCTATTTTGCAAGCTGTCATGTTCTATTTTGCAAGCTGTCATGTTTCTATTTTGCAAGCTGTCACGTTCCATTTAAAGATACTTTCTAGAAGGATCTATTGTAAGAGGAGGATTATATATACGAGCTATCCTTTCTGTACTTACACTTTCTTCTCTGTACTTAGATACTTTGAAATACAAGCAGTCTTCTCTCACTTGCGAAACACCTTTGAGGGTTGAACTCTTACATTAACTCAGAAAAAACAGCCACAGTCGAGGCGGATGCGTCCGATCGAGCCCTCGGAGCATGCCTCAGCCAGCCCGATTCAGATGGAAAGCTTAGACCAGTAGCTTACCACGCACGAAAATTCCTGAAAGCAGAAGTCAACTACTCACTTCAGACAAGGAACTCATGGCCATAGCTGATGCCTTCAAGCACTGGAAGCATTATCTTGAAGGAGCGAAACACAAGATTACCGTGTATTCCGATCACAAGAATCTGCGGAATTTCACGACGACAAAGGAATTGAATCGACGGCAACTAAGATGGTCAGAAGAACTGTCATCTTACAACTTCCATATCCTTTACAAGAAAGGAAAGGAAAACGTTAACGCCGATGCATTAAGTCGACGAGAAGACTTCATGGCAGGAGAAAAAGAGAAGTCGAACGCGCTTTGTTCCGACAGAAGGTGATGCACTTGTGCACCAAGTCTCATCACTTCAGACAGGAAAGTCCTCTTATGGCAAGAGGTCAGGAACGCGCAGCAAAGGATCCAGATGTACAAGGCTACATTCAATCAGCAGATCAGAATACTCGTATTGAAGACGGATTGCTCCTCTTCAACAACTTGGTATATCTTCCCACGAGCCTTAGGAACAGTACATCCTACATCAACACGAATCTCCACTCAATGGTCATTGCCGACCAGAGATTGTCCTTTCACGACTTCAGAATACCTTCTACTTCCCGCACATGCGACAGGAAGTTTTCAAGGAAATAGGAAAGTGTGTTCTTTGCAAAAAGGCCAAGTACGAACGACAGAAACTGTCGCATTAGATACCTTTGAAGTATCTACGGTGATGTTTTTCAAACGACGGACCGAGTCTACGTCCTCCTAGGCGTACAAAAGCAGAACCGCCCCAACGGAAACGGGGGAGAAGAAGGGTAATGTCAAAGGATAGATCCTTTCTCAACTTATCCTGGATGGATTCTTAGCACTACCTGGTAGTCTTTCACGTGCGCCTAGCAGGGATTGTTTGCAGCATGTCCTTTTTTCTTATACGGAGGACATATATACTAGTCGTCCTTCATACACTTACACATTCTCCTCTGTACTTAGATACTTCGAAATACAAGCAGTCTTCTCTCACTTGCGAAACACCTTTGAGGGTTGAACTCTTACAGTGTTCTTTCTTGCTGGAGCACCAGTTGTCTGGATGAGCAAGAAGATGAAGTCAGTAGCAACCTCTACGATGGAAGCTGAATACATGGCAATGAGCAGCGGTGGTAAACAAGCTCAATTTCTTTCATCGCTCTTGAGGGAAATGGGACATCCGGACATGGTAGGCAAGAACGCTTTTGAGCTCTCATGGTTCTGAAGGGAGACAACCAAGCTTGTCTCAGCCTGGTTAAGGACTCCCATGCTCATGAGAGATCTAAACACATTGACATCGCATACAAACAATGTCAGAAGAATGAGGGAAAGGAACCAATTGATCGTGGAGTTCTGTCCTACTGCAGACATGGTTGCAGATGGGTTGACTAAGCCAAAGAATGGTCAACAGTTCCAGAACTTCTTACATCAACTGGGAGTGGTATAGCTAAGGTCTAGGCATGAGTGGGAGTGTGAACAGTGGCATGCCAGTCCTTGATACCTCAGGCATAGTGCACGTGAAAGATGCCACGGTGTACTTAACCTCCTTAGTCAATACAGCCAAGTCACAAGGGTGACACTCGTTCTTTTCATCGGCTCCTATCGTTAAGTTCGTGTTGAATCTACTTCCGAATAACTCTGTTTTGCTCGTTCAGCGTAACACATCGTTCAGTAGTGAGTCAACAAGGAAGAGTGGTCTTTCCATTTTTATTTGAATTGCTTCCATTCTGAGAGTTGAGATGGTCAGTACTAAAGATGGTGCACTTGATGTTAACCTCTGATCACGACTTTGACCAGAGGTTACTCTTTTTCCGATTCTGGTTCTGAACTGCAATCTTCGCTGGCCGCGCTCGCTTTGGTTCGTTGTTGTTTGTAGATTTATTGGTCTTGGTAACTCCCGGTTTCTTTGCAGGGAGCATCTTGCAGTCCTTGACCATACGCCTTTTCTTTCCACAACGTAAGCATGCCCCCGATTCGCGACGTCGTTGAATTTCTTCTTGGGATACCCATTTTGCTCGGTTTGACTTTGTGGGTTCCCAATCCATTTTCTCTTGAAAGTTGGGCTTCGTTCCTATCTCGGGCCGGTCTACTATTTGGGCAAAGGTACCTGGGGTTGATTTCAAGGCTTGTAGTTTCGCGTCAATGTCGAGTAGACCTTGCCGGTATTTCAAAAAACTTGTGGTATCCAGTGATGCCGTGACGAGCAGTTCGCGAAAGCCTTTGGATAGGGTTAGGTTCAGGGTATTGATCTGAACACAGTCGCCCCATGTGCTGCCTCCCGCCCTTGCTAGCAAGTCGTCAAATTTTGGCATAAAGCTGCTCAATGACTGCCGGGGTCCTTGTCTTAGAGAGTTGAGCTGAGCCAGTGCATTCTGCTGTTCGTTGGGATCCCCGAAGACTGATTCGGCGTATTCAAGAAGTTCTCGGGGGTCTGATTGGTTCTCCGAGGTCGACGCGACCCAGGCTCGTACTCTGTTCTGGCCGTATTTTCCATGCTCATGTATAGGTAATGAAACAGTCCGCTGGGATCCCAATCGCTTCTCTATCCGTGCGAACTTTCACTATCGCTTGCAGTTTCCATACTACCCATGTCGATCGTATCCCGCTGTATTTTGAAAGTGGGGAAAACTGTGGCGGGGTCGTTCCGATCGAGGTACCACGGATATAACATTCGGTATCGACGTAGCAGGGCTCTGCGTGGCAGAGCTCTGTATAGCCCGAACTTCAGATACCACTTCCTGGTTCTGTCGTTCCAAGGCTTCGTTTCTTGCCCGGAGCTCCTGAATTATCATAATCAGCGACTCCATTGTGGGCTGTTGTTGCTGCTGTGGACCGTCTTCCATAGCTGCGTATTCTTTTGTATGCAACTGTAACTCTCACACCTCCTCTTACTTAGGACGCAAAGCACGCGTACTTATCCGCGCTAATCCCAGGTGGAAGAGTCGTAACAAGCTCACGCCGATACTGCGCGGTCCAGCTTGTTCGATAAAGAGAGAGAGAGGGAGAGAGCTAGATTGTAATGTGACGGGTTAAGATCATGCCTGGATACCAGGAAAAACCACACCAAATGTGCAATACAATCTAGCTAATGACAAAAAGATAGATACACGATTGCAACTCCTCTCGAGGGAGATGCCAAGCCTTCACAGCTTGACACAGAATCATTCCGAGGTTTGACAGGAGACGTCAAGCCATTCACCAAGCTTGCCCTAGAGAGATAGGCAAAGCCTAGATGAAGGGCCCAAGGGTCTAGCCCGTGACAGCAGTGATGTAAATAGACTAGAAAGACAAACAGACAGACGGACGGACTTGAGACAACAGGGGGGTCTAGATGGAGCAGATCTCCACCAATCAAGGTCCAGATATTGGCTTTGCATGTCTGTATAGCGCTGTTGTTGGTGGTGGGTGTAGAGGTAGTGGATTTTGGCGTGGATTTTAGCGAGGATAGTAGCCATTGGCGTGGATTTAGCAAGGAATCTACGCTAATATCTTCGGCTTTGCAAGCGATTGGTTACTTGAATATACTGAAAATCCAGCTCAAGGGCAGCCAAAAACCTCGCCGGCGTGGACCTTAATATTATGAATTATCGAACCTCCAATCGCTCAAATTTGAACATCTTTTCAATTGCGTTACAACAATGCCTGCGCCGGGAGAACGAGGGCGAGGTAGCTCTCAAGCCTCTCAATCTCAAAACTCAGCGTTCTACCGCTTCTGGCCGTCTCAGTAACTCAACCTTCTATATTCGTAATTCCTCAACTTTCCTCGGCGACGATGAGGCTATCGCTTCTGGCCTAGTTACCGGTAATAAACGCAAACGGAGAGTCACAAAACCCGGAAGTTGGCAACCACACAGTTACCTTTACCTCAAGTGAAGGTGAGCCTTCTGCCGATAACCGAATCCAGTATCACAACCTTTAGATAATGTCTATATGCGCAGAACCTACAAAATCGAGGGTATTTAACTACCGCCGCGGGATGACATTGTCTTGAGGCGTGAGAGGCAAGAAGAAACTTACCTCTTATGATCTGGCAGAAGGACAATAACGGCAAACTTAGATGGTTTGCAATCGCGCATCCCCACAGAACCAATTATCCTACTATTGCTGCTACTGCAATGGTGAGAACGGCGAAAAAACAAAGTCTCCATTTACCCTCGATATTACCCACGGTCATACTCACGCCCTCACTCATTGGCGCACCAAACACGGCGTTAATGTCAATGGTAATGAGATCCCAAAATGCAACGTGTTGCAGCAATTGGCGGACCAGGCGGCCAACACCAAAGTTGTAAACGCGATGCGCAAACTTATTTGGCGCGATAATTTTGAGCTCTTCAAGTTGCTCCTCATCCGCTGGATTGTGTATTGTCATATCGCCATCTCGATGGTAGATAACCTCTACTCCTTAGCCTTTTTGAAGCATCTGAACGCGCCATATGTTGCATATTTGGCTGGGAGGTACACGGTACGGAGTTGGGTAATGGCTAACTATGCGAAGCGTAAAAAATGGCTCCAGCGAGATATGAGGAGCGCAAGGTAGTCGATCTTCTACTCGCGATTTAGTTACTATACTAACGCTCATAGAGATCGAATATTCACTTAACCTTTGACTTATGGACCTCTCCAAACTCCTATGCAATTATTGCAGTCAACGCTCACTACATTGACCACCAAGGGCGGCGCCAGATCAAGCTTTTAGCCCTCCGTGAGCTCATTGGCGAGCACTCAGGCGAGAATATGGCGGCGTTGTTACTCCGGGTCATCAAGGACTACAAGATCTGGAGGAGAGTTGACTTCTTTGTGACCGATAATGCGGCTTCAAACGATGTCTGTATCGACATTATACTGCGTAGGCTCTACCCAGAAATGACTAAGGAGCAGAGAGGGCGTAGGAGATTGCGCTGTATCGGTCACATCATCAATTTATCAGCCCAAGTCCTCATATTAGGTGACGCTGCGGAGAAGGACTTGCGCGATTTGGATCCCTACAACCTCAACGGCGACTTCTCTTCAATTGCAGCTGCCTAGCGCAAGAAAGGAGTGATTGGAAAGGTCCATAACATAGTGAAGTATATTCGGATGACGCCTCAAAGTCGGCAGGAGTTTGGGCGGTGTTTGAGTACAGTTGCGAGCGAGATCAAGTGGAATACCTACGATGTAAGTTCAGAATTCTCGCGATATTCCCCACTTTTCGAGCGTTTCAGCCAATTAGAAGGCTGCGATTGCAATCTTGTCAGATCTCCTCGCCGCAACCTAGAACTATTCCCTAGCTAATATATTCTTTCAGCTCATACATTCTACAAAGTAGCGATGTATGATGTCAAAAGTGTGTGAATACGAGTGGAAATGAATGAATGCATAATGTCTAGAATACAGAGACTGAAGCTGCTTATATGGGCCTTAATGAGGCTGTTTGCAGCGATACAAAGAGAGAGAGAGACATCAAACCACAATCCATAATCCACGTTCCACGCCCCTTCAGCTTTTGAGCGATTACAGAGTGAGAAAGATGAATAGACTGAGTGATGGTTTGAACAACAAAAATGAGTAACTGCCTGACATATGAAAACCCTTGACCCTGTCTGAAAATGAGACCCTCTGGTGGTTGGTGGTTCTTGAGCCTAACCCAATAAGAATAATACACAAACTGATTCTCTAGCCAAACGTGAGTGGCTTGCCTTTGTTAGTCATTCCAATCAAGTGCAGAAAATGCTCGAACTTCTGCCTTGAGAGTAGCTTCGTGAACCCATCTGCTGGCATGTCGTTGGTAGGTAGCCATTCTATCTTGATACGACCGGCTTGAATTTCTTGCCTGAGCCAATGGTGGTGTATGTCGACGTGCCGTAACTTAGTAATTAGTTCAGGAGCTTCGGTGGTAACTAGTCGGATAGTCTGCTGGTTGTCGCATTTGATAATAACGTCTTCAGGTAGTTGAAAATTGATTTCCCTAAAGAGATTCTTCCACCATATTACTTCCTTGCCACCCTTGAGGCCGCTAGTAACTCTGCTTCTGTTGACGATGTTGTCACAGTCTTTTGCATTGACGATTTCCATGCAATGAGTCCACCAAAGAGACTGAATTCATAGCCTGACGGCTTTTGCGGGTTTCCGGATCATCACCGTACGATGCATCTGTCGAGATGTGGTGGAGAGGACCCATTTCGTTCTACCGTCGTAGGTAATGTCGTAATCCCGGTGATCTCTGAGATAACTGATGTGATTTGCGGCATGAAGATGTTCCGGACCTGGATTGCATTGGAAACGCGATAATTCAGAGAATGCAAATGCAATATCTGCTCTGGTAATGATTGCTGCATATCCGAGGTTACCCACCTTCTGGCGCATTTCCTGAATCTGTCCTTTTGTTGCTTCTCCAGTGTATTTAACCAGTGGCGCTGAAGGTAATGGTGTGTGGACAGTGTGCGTCAGTAGAGAGGATTCAAATCGCTTGCATACCTTGTTAATGTAGGCGCCCTGGTTCAATGTGAGGGTTCTCTTTTCTCGATTCCTGGTAACTTCAATGCCAAGGAAGAGGTGAGGTTCTCCATCATTCGGATGTCGTATTTGGCGGTGAGTTTAGCCTCAAAATCCTCAAAGTGTCGCTGGTGCTCTTTGCGAAATAGCACAATGATGTCGTCAACAAAGAAGAAGACTAGGAGGTATTCGTTGTGGTAGAGACAATTGACTCCTACTACCGGGAATAATCCAATGGATTGCAAGAAGCCTGATATGTCGTTGTGCCAGAGATGAGGTGACCGGCGGAGTCCGTATAGGGCCATCAAAATATGCCAAAGTTGGCCTTTCTCTCCGAAACCTGGAGGTGGTGTTGTGTAGATGACTTCATCTAGTTTAGCGTTAAGGAATGCTGTGATAGCATCATACTGCCTCGCCTCAAGTCCGAAGTATGCACAGAGAGCCATTAAGAATCTCATAACTTCTGCTGCCAGGGTTGCTGCATACGTGTCAAGATCGGTCAACGGCTGCTTGTCGCCTCGTACACATAATCGTGCCTTAAGTCTGGTGAGATAGCCTTCGCTGTCGAATTTGTAGTCAAAGACCCACTTGAGTGGAATAGGTTTCGGTGAGATTCCTGGCGTGTGGGATATGACTTTGAACACCCTTTCTTCTTGCAGCGATCGATCTCTTCGCACATAGCTTGCAGCCATTCTGTCCATAATGGGTGCTTCTTTGCTTGATCGTATGTCTGAGGAACTGGTGGAAGGTTATCCCTATGTCGGCGCGCAGTTTGGATGAAGGTATGAAATGTACTGGACCATTCTGAAGATGGGAGGGTAACTTTCCTTATGAAGAATGAAGTTGCAATTGCACTGCCGGTGTAGTGCATTCCGGCCAGATCTGGTTCGGCGCTCGAGAATCTCTACTTTGCTCACGTCGTGCCTTGGCTTAATAGCGGCGTCCTGGGTAGTGAATTTTCCGAATGTGCGAGTGCGTTGAACTGGTTCTTCCTCCTTATCGTCCCGATCGGGAAGGTCCTTATCCTTGCTGGTGTTATCTTCCTGCTGAACTGGTGCTGTTGCTTTCGGAATTGTAAACAGAATATCATCCTTAAGTAGATCCGGAGGTTCAATCCCAGGTTCTGTTGGCATCCGTGGTGGAGGTGCTATGATGATAGATGGCTGAATTGCTTCTGGAATGATTGCTGCGGCATCCAGTTCTGTAGGATCAAAAATGTAGTCACTCTCGTCAAAGATAACATCCCGAGAACGGATCACCTTACGCTGTGATGGGACATAGACCCTGAAGATATTGGTACCTTCATATCCAATAAGATAACCAATGAATGCCCTCGCTGCAGTTTTGTCAAGGCGAGGAATTCCGTGCTTAATGAGGACGTAGCACTTGCAGTTATATACCTTGAAGTAGAAGATGACAGGCTTCTCGTGATAGACAATCTCATACGGAGACTTCCACCCTAGAGATTCCATTGGCAGTTTGTTCTCAATGATAGCCACAGTTTTTGCAAACTCTGGCCAGAGATCAAACGAAAGTCCTGACTGATTTGCTAAGCATCTCATCTTTACTATAAGCCACTTACCATGCACTTCAGCAGGGCCATTCTGTTCTGAGGTGTGAGGTGCTGATTGTTCCATAATGATACCCTGAGTCTGACGAAGTCAAACCATGTATTGATGGCGGTGTCAATCTCACCAAAAGCAGTCTCACCATCTGTATGAAAATACTTGATAGTGATACCAAAAATGTTGAAGATTAGATTGACCACGTAGATCGAAATGCGAGGGATGTCGGTCTTCTTTTTGTGTGTGAAGATAAGCTGAAAATGACACCACTCACACGCATAATGGCTGAGCCATTTGTCGCCGTTGTATGCTGTTTTCATAGGAACAACGTCATAGTTCAGTCGCTGAAAAGGTCCTGTTGCTGGGTGCTCCTTGAAGCTTGACTTGCTGATTACTTGGTGATGTTTTGAGACTCCGCACACCTCACAGTCTTTTGTCGAAGGAGCGTAAGTAACGGTGATATCATCTCGTACTGCCGCCGCCAAATGCTTCATTGTCGCTGGGCCTGGTGACAAAGTCTGAGGTGCCAAAGATCTGATGGCTTTGTTGTAAGTAGCTGTTTCTGCTGAACTTCCTTCTTCGTGAGTTTTTGAACAACTGACTGGGTGGCGAATGCTGTGCCTGTACGAGGATCCATTGCATATGCGTGGTGAGAAGGTGGAGTGAATTCTAAACACCAGTAACTGAAGTGCTTGGTAGGGATAAACAAGGTGTGGTGAGTTCTTCGCAGATATAACCACCATTGAGGGTGATTAAATGCAATCCCTTCTGCTCAAGTTTGTGATTTGAGAGCAGGTTAGCACGGTAATAGGGACAGAGAGCAACTTCGGAGACTGTGATGTAGGCTTCATTACCCTTAGGCGTGTTCACTTTGAGAAGGACAGTTCCATATGACTCCACCTTGTATTTAGTGAGGCCACATTGCACGTAGTCATCTGGATAAGCCTCGTAAGTCTTTGTGTAATTGTTGCGAAGAGGAGAATTACAGATATGAATATCTGAGGCTCCATCCAGGACCCAGGCGTTGGTGAAGTAGTAGGGATCCGAGAGACTGTCTGAGTTGAATGCTGAACTTGATCTTAATGGAAACTGGTTAACGTTGACTACGCTAGCCTGTTCTGGAGAATATACTGGTTCAAACTCCTCGGAATTGAGCTCAGAATCTTCTGAATCAGATTCTGAAAGGTTTTCAAAGTTGAGTGATGACTGAAACGCTGTGCCAATCGCCCCTTGATTGAATGAGGTATGACACACGCGTGCGATTGGGACTCCGCCTGGCCCTGTCTGATTGTGAGACTTCTCATTTGAGTTAGAGGGACTGTTAGTTCCTGAAGATTTGGTATCTTTAGCTTCCTTCCACTTCTTGTACTCGGCTTTATCCTTGTCCACCATACTTTGAATCTTGGGGTCCTTCAATGCCTTAGCCACCTTCTCAACAATCTCAGGTTTGAATACGAAATCATCTTTGTGCGGGATGCCTGTGCAATAGGAGCAGTTACCCGGTCGGTGGAACTTGTGGTTGTTGCCGCAAGGACACTTCTTTTGTTCTTGTTGCCGGATTGTGAGCCGTCGGGGCCTAGGCCGTTCAGAGAGGCTTGTCCAGTGTAAAATGCAGCCATGTTCTGGCCACCTGGTACTGGCATTGATTGTGGGCGCGAGTTCTGGTATGATCGAAAATCGTTTAGAAGATCTGGCACAGTTTTAAGGCGGTAATTTGGATCCTGCAAGCCCGCACGGCACTGATCTGCCCAGATGTTGTCTATCTTGTGAAGCAAGTTAATGATTTGGAACATCGGCATCTTGCCCTTTGACTCTGCGAGGTCCGCCTTCGTAATCTTCTCAAAGACTACAGTCACTTTGTCCAGGAGAATCCTCCAATCTTGACTTGCTGTATCCATCATAAGTGTTGAAAACCAGAGATTCTGTAGCTGGAAGTTGACCGCCTCGTCCGTAGGTTTGTTGCGCTTCTGGAGCTTGATAAGGGTGTCTCGAACTGAGGACGTGTCAGAGATCGTGTCAAGGTTAGAGTGGGTGATGTGTTTCCTAATCCAGTCGTGAATATGGATGAGGGCGGCGTCTTCTCGTTGATACTGAGCGTTCTTGAAGTTGTATTCAGTGACGAGAAGCTTATATTTTTCGATCCTCTATCGTCCAAGTTCTCCACTTCGTTGACCGCGTTGTTCGACGCCTTTGCTGCTGTTGGTACTGTGGGTGCTGCTGTGTGCTCCTTCGGCGTTGTACTATCGGGATTGATGATATCCCATACGTGGTTGTCGATGGCTGTTTGCTTTACTGACTGGATGAAGAGTGGCCATTCAGTATGATCGTTCAGTACGACTTCCACCCGCTGGGTGGAGTTTGTGGTAGTTATTGATATGCTGTTTTCGCGACTTTCTGCTGTTTCTCAGTGTTACCGGCAAAGTATCGTGTATGAAAAGTGTCAAGAGCTATTTGTAATGAGGCCTACAGTCTCTCAAACTGTGTGTAGTGGCTCTCAGTATGTCGTTTGTAGTACGTGGTGTACGAAAAGTGTGATGCTGCTTTGCCGAAATGCGCGGGTTCACGTGATATCGTGCTGAAAATTAGTGAGACCCTAGTATTCCGGGCTCATAACTACAAAGTAGCGATGTATGATGTCAAAAGTGTGTGAATACGAGTGGAAATGAATGAATGCATAATGTCTAGAATACAGAGACTGAAGCTGCTTATATGGGCCTTAATGAGGCTGTTTGCAGCGATACAAAGAGAGAGAGAGACATCAAACCACAATCCATAACCCACGTTCCACAATCCAACGCAACACGATGGAACTCGTACTTTGAGTCTATCAATCGCTTCCTCAATTATCGCAGCCGTATTGAGCTGTTCTGTAATACCCATATTCCTACCCAGCCTCGTTCAAAGGGCGTCAACGACGATAAACTGCTCTCTACCGATTGGAACCTCCTCGAAACACTACAATCTTGTCTTCAAGTCTTTCATGAAGCCACGTTAACCACTGAAGGCAGCAGAGGGAGCCGAGTTCTTCGAAAATGGTACACTACAATGGATAAATTGAGGAGGAGGATCTCGTACTTTCAAGGCAAATTTGAGGATGCTTCTAGCAGATCTGGTCATCCCCATTACGGGATATTGGCCAAATGGTGTACGGCTTCTCACACCAAGATCTCTGAATATTGGGAAAAGACTTCCGAATCTCCAGCTTACTTTGCTGCCATTCTGCTGGATCCTGCGCGAAAATCCCTATGGTTTGAGCGTAATTGGCCGGATTTCAATGAAGTTTATGATATCAAGGTCAAGGAACCCGTCACCAAACTATGGGAAGAAGAATACAAAGGCCGCTATTCTACAGGCGGTGATCCCTCAATCGACCCTCTATTTGCATTACGACGAGAGCCGTACAGGCCTAGTAATTAAGATGACACTCAATGGGGTTCATTTGCGTCTTATGATAACAACTACTGGCACTCGGATGACGATTTTGAAACCTCAACGGCTCCCCGGGTTACTGATCGCTTTGAACATTACTGTGGTTCTAATTTAACGCCTACCGACGCCCTCAGTTACTGGAACAATCACTATCTTGTTGAGCCAGATCTCGCGAGGTTTGCGTATGATATGTTGGCAATACCTCTGATGTCTGACGAATGTGAGCGTACATTTTCGAGCGCCAAACACCTTATATCTGACTCTCGCAATCGGCTCAATATGGATCTTATTGAGGCTAATGAATGTCTCAAAAACTGGTTTGGAAGGCCTCATTTTATTGATGACATTACCCTCGATAAAGCTGTTGTTGAAGAGACTGTTGACCTCAGCCCTGAGGCTCAAGGTCAGCGCGATATCGATGACGAGAGTCAGCGCAATGAGGCTGGTATTACATTGGTGATGCAGGATATCAAGGTACAGTTCAATGAGGATAAAGCCTCTATTCAAAACGGATGCACTGAAGAATCCAGCGGTGAAGAGGATGGTTGCGAAGGCATTACTATCGTAAATGGTGAGGTTGTTATTGAGGACGATTGGGACTTGTAATTTATCGTATACAACACCAAAACCCCTTCTATCACCACCTTCTACAGTGACCTTGGTAGACACGGCCTTGGCAGACAGATAACAGACAGATATCCTTGGATATCTGCATGTTTTAGGTGGACAGACCGGATATGGCTGTCGTATCTGTGTCTGTCTAGTCTATTTACTTCACTGGATCAGAGAGCCTTTGGTGTTTAAGGTTAAAGGCTGTAGCAGCGCGCCGTAGGCTTTGAAATTGGCCAGAGGTATAAGCCTGAAGAGCGAGATCAATTCGACCTTCTTCTTGAACGGCTATCGCGTCGCGTTGTTGAGACATTACGTGTTGAAGAGGATAAGGGCTGTGCCAAGGAAAAGTGGCCGGCTCCGTGGTTTGGCCGGCTCCGCGGTGGAATACGTTACCCTTTATTCCTATACTATGGGTACAATAGGTCTTCTGTGACCGAGGAGATTAGAGTACACAAGAAAGTCGCAATCATGTCGGTCGATAGTTCGTCCTGTACCGCGGACGGTGCGGCTGATAATCGCCCGAGCATTTTGGTGGACATTTTTGGAGAATAGGATGGGTGGATGCTGGAAGGCTTCATCAGGAGGCGTTGGAGATGCAGGATCGCGCAAAGACAATGCTTTGCCGGGTCATATTGTTGCGTATTTACGTTATGCCAACATTTTTGGGGTTCTCGAGGGCCGTATACCTGCATGTCAAGATAATCTTGAAATCACAGAGATCAATGTAATGCATAAGAATTTTGTAAACGCACTGTTCGTAGATGTAGGCAATCGACAAAAGTTGGGGATTTGAAGCCAGAATACTTGATCAAATTGAGGTGATGTAATTGAGCAAGCCGACGATGGTCCAGTTCCTGTTACATAGATTTTGGAATTATGGACGCCACAGTGGTCTCCTTAATGCATGCCAGCTGAGAAATATTGCACTTCGTTACAACACCCTCAAATTTTTATCGATATCGATAAATTTCTAGCAATCTCGAAGAAAATTTATCAATATATATCTTGAATTGGGAGTTGACGGTCTGAACACACATTTGCTATCATCCACGGGTTAGAGCGAGCATGAATGAAGAGACCACTGTGAGGCCTCGAGACCATTCGTGTTTGGCGGATGTCAGCCGGTGAGTTGAATATCGGCTCGGCATAGTTTCGGACTCGTCTGTGATACTGTCTTATCTGAAATAGAGCGTACTGTTGCCTGCCAGCAAAGTAGCGAACCAGTCGAGAAGACATCTCTGACAGCCTGAGAACCATTCCCTTGATTATCCATCGATCAAAAGTGAAACTCGAGATCTAAACAGGTTGCGTCTGAGATGGGTCATGAAAAACATGGCCCCAGCAATAGGTCGTGGACACCACAGCCTTTCTCATACAAGGCCCCAGGTTGTCCCAATGTTTCTTTATATTTGTCGCAGGTCCCTTTCATAGGTGTGCAAAACGTCCGAGCTAACGACGACAAGATCGTAATTCTTTTGCGTTCCCAAGCGACTAAAGTGGGGCAACACACAATTCGTCGACCCGACGTAATCCCCATGAGTAATGCTGCGTTATGCTTAGGCAAACTCACACGCTGAGTAAGGCATGCGACTTGCCAATGGCCCATAAAACGTCAACAACATCTTTTCAAAATTGACCTCGGAGGTCTGGTACCGATAGCGATTGAACAGGGAAATCGTGAAGTCGACCGTACGAAGTGAGCTGAACAAGAGCTCCATGAGACGCTTGGAAAGACTGGGGAAACTCTTAGGAAATCTATTTGGAAGGTTTGGCGTGTACCGATGTAAAGTGACTCCAGAGGCCAGAGGTGAAAGTAGCATCGGACTTTCTTGAATATTGACCTCGACATCCATGTTGATTCGCAGACGTTGAAGCCCGGCGAAGAGTTCCAAAATGCTCGCCGCACCGCTCCACTCTTGGGCGACAGAATCTATCATGGTTCGTACGCAGGCTGCAGCGTGGGCTGACATGGTTTGACCTAGGATTGAAGACTCCAAGGAAAGAAATCGTTCTCCCCGCATCGAATTGCAATTGCTTCATCACAAATTGTTTTGCAAGTGCGAAGGAGTCCTATGTCAGTCCAGTTCCGCAGTGATTTTGCCCGAGAAGGTATGTTTCTGGAAACGCCGTCCTCATAAAAAAAAGATATATCGGTAAACCTTGATGCGAAGCTGTTGGAGGTCAGGTATGCGCAGCTCTATTCGTCGCTCACTTATTTCTGGTGGGAGATCCAGGAAGCCAGACATGTTGCTGTGAGTTCCGGAAAAGTCATGGTACCGCGAAAGTTAACAGACGCGCCAGACGCTGTGCCAATGCCAAAGCGAGAAGAAGATAAGCTTGAGACAAATTTGTGGACCAGCAATTGGGAAGCGGGCACCCGTGGCAGGTGAGATCGGGTTGGAGAGCTAATAGCACTGAGAGAGCCGCGCTGGTCTGGATGCTACTACAGCAGATGTGCTTCCCCGATGCTCAGCTTCGACAGTGCAAGGATGAATTAAAACCGCTACTAGCGTATGATCCCCTCCAACCAGAAATTTGAACTCGATGGAATAACTATTCATGTCCTCCACTCCTTTTGGTAAAAGATTCTGTACACTCATGTGAATCCAGATATTTTAAC